>OX103979.1:13938418-14110235 GCA_944470395.2 Schistosoma turkestanicum | reverse complement strand
GATCAAATTACAAGTGAATAGTAACTCGTGACATAGTTATTTAGTTTGTATAAAAGCTAGAACAAGCCTTATAGACCCGACATATTATTAGTACGCACTACAAATCTAATAAGTTACCCAGTAATCAGCAATCTTACTGACAACGGTGTGTTCACAGTTGAAACATTTCATCAAATTCCTCAACAGACCTCGCCTGATCAATTCATTCAATCACCAACACTCCAACAAGATCCCATTACATATAGTAGAATATTATGAA
Organism: Schistosoma turkestanicum; assembly: GCA_944470395.2. NCBI lineage: Eukaryota > Metazoa > Platyhelminthes > Trematoda > Strigeidida > Schistosomatidae > Schistosoma > Schistosoma turkestanicum. Next base: position 14,109,976 of record OX103979.1, on the reverse strand, counting down.
TATCATATTTCTGTAGAGAATGTTATTCACAATATCAACCCGTTCATAGTAGATAGAAGGATATTGTTGAACCTAGTTTTATCCATGCTATCTAATCTTAAATGAATATTGACGAATTAAGCATTTTCACTGTGACGAACTATTGATTGAAATATGAATTATTTGATAAGACATCTAAATCGATTGTAAACCCTTCTCTTAAAATAGAGTGAAAACAGTGTAATGCTATAATTCATTCGCTCTTAATTTGAGAAGTTTTATACATTAACGATAATCAATGTTTTTTTGTTCTGAGAAGATTAATAACTTTGCCGCTTCACATCATCTTCACTTATATTTGCATAATATTTTTTTAATAATTATTAATTACGAAATGATTTTCACTATTCACTTGAATACGTTTAAGATCATCTTTTACTTCCGTAAAAATCGGATATAAAATATATTGAAGTCAAACGATAAAAAAGTCATTAATTATGATGAGTGAATTGAATTACCTTATAAAATATTTATGACAAACAATTTGAACGTTATAGGTCTTAAAGAAAATGAATTTTGAAAGAGATGTTTTTGTGGTCGTGTTTCGTTTGCTGAGCTCCCGAATTCTGATAAGTAACTTGATATTTATCGACAATGTCAAATAAACTTGGAAGCACAAGCAAGAAGCTTTCACCGGTGGAGTTCAACTTTGTTGTATGTGAAGCAGTTACTCATTGAAGATAATGAGTGGTGACTGCACAATATCATTGATTGAGTGGAGTCGGATGCCGACTTCATGTTTAGGAGTCAAGGCGTTCGCGCACGAGGTCGAAGGTCCCATCGTGTGGTGAAGGTGCTTTGAGGTTTTCGATAGTGGTCTCACATTGATGGATTCATAATTTCAATTATTCTCATTACGTTCATTTTGAAAGTCATGTGTTTTTCTAGGTTTAAGTTCCTCAGTTATCGATTAGTATTCAGTCATCTTTCAACATAAACAATAGTTCATAAAACTTTTCGGGTTCATTCACAATTATCACATAGTAGTTCGTAGATGGTTAGTAATGGATTAACCCGAGAGTTGTATGAGATTACCAAAAATTGTGATCATCTTCACTTGAAATGTACATGAACATAATTGCGAATTCGCATTTAGCGATATTAAACCGAAAAGGCCCCAGTCTCCGTTGATAAGTGCATGATATAAAGTTTACATTTGAAGTTTCCTGTCATTGTGCGCTTATAAGATTTTTTCAGAATGATCTAGAAATACTAACTTTCATAGGTATTTGCAAGTAACTGCGAAATATTTGAGTTCAACAGCTAACTACACTTACAGATTTTAACAGGAGTCTTCTGTGACAAGACAAGCAGTCAATTTCTCTACTGCATTTGAAGTAGTCTTATTGATGGTGAAATTCAGCCTCTTCCAAAATTATCAGACGCATCTCAAAATAAAAGCTAGTGGAGGCAAGTTAAAGAACAAGGTCACATAGGATTTACTAGATCATATTTCACAGAAACAAACTGATCACATTTGCATTTGTAAAAAGTTCATAAGGATCTTGGAAGGTGCAAAAGCAAGGAGAGAGGCTGACATCGTTTTATATCACCATTTGCTCGAGGTGAAACTGAAACTCAAGAAACACTAGACAACTGGGTAAACAGTACTATGAAATTCTAAAACGGCCTTTCTTCTAGATAATAGCAAACTGAACGAATTCTAAATAGCTCTGAGCTATAAGTTCCATGCCTTGCACGAACTACACAATGAACAGTGAACTATCAAGGAGAACAACTGGAAATGGGCTACAGAAGCAATAACTTCGATATGTTGGCAGGTTTTAGGTCATCAGAAGCACCATCATATGGATCTGTGTTGATACACTTGGAGAGATTCGAGAAACGACAAATTGAAGGACAGTAATCAATAATAGTTGAACAAGAGCAGGCAAAACCAAGCCATAAGCTGAATACAGAGGAGCGAAGAAGCAGGTAAAGAGGAGTATTTGAGCTAATGAGCGAAAATATGTGAAAGATCTAGCAATGAAAACAGAAAAAGCTGCAAGGGAGGGAAATATGCGACAACTATACGAGATAACGAAGAAGCTCTTTGGAAAATATGGTACACTAGGACGGCTAGTCAAGAACAAAGAGAGAAAAGCAATCACCGATATCCGAGAATAATGAAACAGGTGGGTAGAGCACTATGAAGAACTCTGAAACAGATCAGCCTCACTGAATCTACTCAGAATTGAAGTAGCACATGCAGGCCTTTCAGTTGATGTTGATCCGCCAAAAATGACGAAATCAACATGGCTATCAGACAAATGAAGAGTGGCAAAGCTGTAGGACCGGAAAACGTATCGGATGACCTAATAAAATCAAACACAGAAGTGTCTGCGAAAATGCTATACACTTCACTCAAAAAATAAAAATCCGCAGACTGGAAAAGAGGGCCCGTTATCAAAATACCAAAGAAAGTAGATCTGAGAATGTGTGAGAACTACGGAGGTATCACTATACTATCAGTATGAGGAAACGACTACAATGTAGTGTTGTTGTACAGAATGAAAGATTCGGCAGACGCCCGTAATCCGTAAGGATCGATTGAGTACCGTCCAAAACGTGACACTACAAATCTTTTTTGAATAATCGATTGAATGAAATTCACCACAGTAAATAAACTTCCTTGACTATGGGTATTTGACACTGTGGATAGAAGAAGATTGTGGAGGCTCCTTCTACTTCCTATGAAATTCTTTTGCCGGACTACATTGATGTTACGAATGCACGTAAACAAGTCGTTTTGATGTGCCTGGGTTATTTCGAGTTTACCTTAGTCGGGAAACAAGAGCGAGGATCGAAGATCCGGCGACACGACATGCCACTCTCATTCGAGTGTCCCAACCCCATTGAATAAAAAGAAGACTTGATATGAAGTAGAACCTGTATTCTACAAACATCCAGAAGGTACGAGGTCCGAGTGCAGAAGAAGAAGCGAATCCCGGACTAGGGATCCGGGTGTGGGTCATAAAATGTTACAGATAATGCGTATTTATACATTTAGGTCGAATAGGCAACAGCATCAAAGTCCGTGACATTGATAGATAAGACGACAATAGGAAACGATGTTTGATGTGATATTGATGGTCAGGACGACCAATAAGAAACAACATTGGAGTGGCATTGAAATCTAGGACGACCATAAAATTGACCAGTAGGAATTAACCAATAATTCTCTAAGGATATTGGATGAATACCCTAACAACTGATCAGTTGTGAACGGAGGACAGCTGATCAATGCGTTACGAATGAAGACGAATATTAGAAAAGGCTGCCTACTCTTTTGTTTCTTGATAAGATTATGATGATTTCGACATCTGAGAGGAAGTGGGTAAAACAATTGATAGCTCGGACGCAGTTGGTCCATTTGGATTTCACACATGAATTATCTTTCCTATCCTACACAGAAAAGCAAAAACTGGAGGAGACGGACAGTGTAGCAGCAGTCTCCACAGCACTAGGTCTCAACATATAAAAAGGCGAAAGTAACATCTTCTGATGCAGAACACAAAGCTTCACTCCGATCAAACCTGAAGACGAAGCTGTGGAAGCTGTGTAAAATTTTACATATCTGACCATCATCACTGAGAAACAAGTATGATGTGTCAAATGTGTGAAGACATGGATTGATAACGCAAGAGTAACATTTGTACAACTGAAGAATATAAGGAACAGAAACAACTGTCAACAAACATGAAAGTTAGAATATTCAATATAAACTTGAGAAAAGCTGTATTGTATGGACGAAGAATCTTGAGATCTACCAGATCCATCATCAAAAATATGTGGATATTCTTAAACAGTAGTTTATGCAAAGTACTGCAGGTTTGTTGGCCAGAAACCAAAAGCAATAATCTACTGTTACTTACTTACTTACGCCTGTTACCCCCAATGGAGCATAGGCCGCCCACCAGTTAAATCCAACCAACTCTGTCCTGGGCTTCCCTCTCCAGTTCTGTCCAATGTTTGTTCATTCCTCTCATATCTTTCTCTATTTCTCGACGTAATGTGTTCCTTGGACTTCCTCTTTTCCTTTTGCCTTGAGGGTTCCATGTGAGGGCTTGTCTCGTGACGCAGTTAGGTGCTTTTCGTAGTGTATGTCCTATCCACTTCCACCGCTTCTTCCTGATTTCCTCATCCACTGGAATCTGACTTGTTCTCTCCCACAGTACGTTGTTGCTAATCGTGTCTGGCCAACGAATACGAAGTATTTTGCGTAGACAGCTGTTAATAAACACTTGTATCTTCTGGATGATGGCTTTCGTAGTTCTCCATGTTTCCGCCCCATACAGTAGAACTGTCTTCACATTTGTATTGAAAATCCTGATTTTGGTTTTGGTTGACAGTTGTTTGGAGTTCCAGATATTTTTCAACTGTAGAAATGCAGCCCTCGCTTTGCCAATCCGTGCCCTCACATCTGCGTCCGATCCACCTTTCTCGTCGATGATGCTGCCCAGATATGTGAAGGTGTTAACGTCCTCCAAGGTATCGCCATCAAGCGTGATTCGGTTGGTGCATGTTGTGTTGCATCGGAGAATTTCGCTTTTTCCTTTATGTATGTTGAGACCTACTGCTGCAGAGGCTGCTGCTACACTGGTCGTCTTCTCTTGCATTTGTTGTTGAGTTTGCGATAGAAGAGCCAGGTCATCTGCGAAGTCCAGATCGTCCAGCTGCGTCCTAACTGTCCAGTTGACACCGTGCTTCCCTCCAGATGTTGACGTTTTCATAATCCAGTCGATGACCAGGAGAAAGAGGAAGGGTGAGAGTAAGCAACCTTGCCTGACACCGGTCTTCACCTCAAAGGAGTCTGTTAGCTGTCCTTCGTGTACGATTTTGCAGTTGAATCCATCATAAGAATTCCGTATGATGTTAACTATTTTCTCAGGCACCCCGTAGTGTCGAAGAAGCCTCCACAGTGTTTTCCTATCCACGCTATCAAATGCTTTCTCGTAGTCGATGAAGTTGATGTGGAGTGGTGAGTTCCATTCCATTGATTGTTCCACAATGATCCGTAATGTAGCAATTTGGTCAGTACACGATCGATCCTTACGAAATCCAGCCTGCTGATCTCGAAGTTGGGCGTATACGAAGACCTTCATTCTGTTTAACAATACTCTGTTGAAGACTTTGCCTGGTATTGAAAGAAGGGTGATGCCTCTGTAGTTTTCACACTTGCTGAGATCGCCTTTCTTTGGTATTTTGATGAGGTATCCTCCTTTCCAATCTGATGGTACTTGTTCCTCATCCCAAATCTTCTTGAAGAGAATGTGAAATATTTTCGCAGTTGCTTCTACATCTGCTTTCATTGCCCCTGCTGGAATGTTGTCTGGTCCTGCTGCTTTGCCGCTCTTGATTTGTCTGATGGCTATACTGATCTCCGCAATCGTAGGTGCGCCAATATTAATTGGGAGGTCCGTGGATGCTGCTTCGATGTTGGGTGTGTTCAGTGGAGATGGTTGATTCAATAGTTCCTTAAAGTGCTCTACCCACCTATTTCGCTGTTGTTCAGTGTTGCTGATTACTTTGCCTTCCTTGCTTTTCACTGGTCATTCTGGTTTACGATAGTTTCCGGCGAGCTTCTTTGTTGTTTCGTACAATTGTCTCATGATTCCTTCTCTTGCAGCCTTTTCCGCCGTCATTGCTAGATCTTCCACATATTTTCGTTTGTCAGCTTTGATGCTCTTCTTCACTTCCTTGTTTGCTTCTGTATACTCGGCTTGCGCCTTAACTTTCTCCCCTCTTGTTCGGCTGACATTCACTGCTGCCTTCTTGTTCCTCCTTTCTTGAATTTTTTCAAGAGTATCAACAGAGATCCATTCCTTGTGATGGTGCTTCTTGCGACCAAGGACCTCCTGACATGTTGAAGTGATTGCCTCCTTAATCCCTTTCCAATTGTTCTCCAGTGTTGCTTCCTCTCCATTGTGTAGATCCTGAAAGGCCTGGAACCTATTGGTGAGGGCTATCCTGAATTCGTTGAGTTTTACGGTATCCCGAAGAAGGCCGTGTTAAACTTCTGTGATGTTGTCTGCCCCGTTGTCCAGTGCTTCTTTAGTTTCAGTTTCATTTTGGCGATTAGCAAATGGTGATCTGAAGCTATATCAGCTCCTCTCTTGGTTCTCACATCCTCCATAGTCCTTCTGAACGTTTTGTTGATACAGATATGATCAATCTGGTTTTGAGTAGTGTGATCCGGTGAAATCCATGTAGCTTTGTGTATGCGTTTGTGCGGGAATATTGTGCCACCGATGACCAGTTTGTTGAAGGCACATAGGTTTGCAAATCTCTCACCTTTTTCGTTCCTTTCTCCCAGTCCATCTCGTCCCATGATGTCTTCATATCCAGTGTTGTCCATTCCAACCTTGGCATTCAGGTCTCCCATAAGAATCGTCAAATCCTTTGGTGAACATTTATCGACGATTGACTGCAGCCTTTCGTAGAATTGATCTTTAACGTCGTCATTGTAGTCATTGGTAGGTGCATAACATTGGATGACGTTCATTGTAATGTCCTGTTTCTTTGTTTTGAAGGATGCTTTTATGATCCTGGGTCCATGAGATTCCCATCCTATCAGTGCCTTTTGTGCATGTATGAACAGCATCAGTGTAACTCCTTGTGTATGTGAAGCATTTTCTTCTTCATGACCAGAGTATAACAGCAATTCCCCTGAAGCTGGTCTCAGTTGTCCTGTCTGTGTCCATGCGTTTCACTGATGCCGAGCACCTCGAGGTTGTATCGTTTCATTTCTGCCGCAACTTGAAATAGTCTTCCAGTCTCCCACAATGTACGAACGTTCCATGTACCTAAAAAATGGTTTCTCTGGTTGTCAGAAGAGGCATCAGCCCCGTGACTTCCGAGGGAACTCGGCTTTCATCGCGAGACGTTATACTTCTTTCGACTCCCAGGGCACAGTTAAAATGGTTTGAATTATTTTTTCTGGTTAGCATTTTTTGGCAAGTTAGTTTTTGACGGAATGGGGTCGCCAACCCCATGTCCAACCCTCCTCCTTTATCCGGGCTTGGGATCGGCAGTTGCCCCTAAGGTTCTACTGGCGTAGTTATAATCTACTGATGGAGAGAACAAACCATCTCCTAGATGAATTAAGAATCAGAGAAAAGCGCTTGGAGAAGGTTGAACACACTTAGAATATCCCTCAACTGCTTGGCAAGTCGAGTCCTCATTTGAAATGCTCAAGAAAAGGGCTAAGAGAAAAACTAAATAAGTCACTGCACCAAGAATTGGAGGCCAACATCAAAGAAACGAACAGCAGGTGGCAGCAACTAGAAAATGGACCCCAGATAGTTGGAGAATGCTCGTCAATAACGTATCCAGCAAGTACTCACCGGTATGTTTAAATCTACTATTTAGACCAGCTGTGACTGACTCATGTCTCAAAACTTGCTAGTTGCTATCATTTTCATTTTATCATATCCCCAGATTATCTCCTCTGTGTCCTCGTCCGTGCCCACATTTCGGTCCTCCTGCACAATCACCATTACTAAGTTGTTTACCAAATAATCTATTTACTTACTGAGTTTTAAAAGTTTTTGCTTACTAGCATTCGAATTTTTTCCCTACTATTCTTCATAATGCAACTGACTGATTTCCGATGTGATAATACAATAGATACTGGTTTCAAGAAACCCTACTGCCATATACCCGGGACCGTACCGAAAAAACGAAAATCGAGCGCAAAGAAATCAATTGTTTTATACTAGCTCCTGAAATACACATTCGATATTGGAGAAGAAAAGAACGCATTCAATTCACGAGGTATTCAAAATCATTATTGACTACCACCCGGCTAGAATTTTTGTAGTTGGGTGGCCATACTAGCATCGCTTGCGTACTATAAAATACCTGAAACATCACCGACAGCGCAGTAATCGAGCGTACGTAAAATCTATTGGTTTGAACTAATAGTATAAAGATATTGGTAATTGAACTATGTCTCTTAGTTACCTCTCTGACCGCTCGTTTTGTTCTTGTCAATTGTAACTTCATTTATAACTCATCAGAAAGTTTACTCTTACATCTCCTAGTTTCGATTCATAATTTCTGGTTAATATTTCCTGATTTCCTTAATAGATCAGATATTGGACTGTAAATGTATCCTCTGTGCTTACTGAGTTATCGGCTTAACTATTTCTCTTTCTTTCCTTTTCCAGATAACTTCGCACGCTGCTCCCCAGATATCCTCAGCACACAAGAGACCTCTGCTCTACAAGAAAACTAACCATAGGCAGAAGTTGTAAAGCTTTCGGTAATTTTACGTTTACTTTCGAGACAACTTGCGTGCTTTGGAAGTTTAAGGAGCAGCCCTTGACGTTATCTGGAAAAAGAGAGAACACGAAAAACGTTTAAACGAAAATTGATTAAACACATAGAATGAACTTACTTTTAACAGAGAAAACAATCAGCAATATCACACATGTGAGATTAAGATTAACTGATTATCGAAACTAGGATTTGATAGCTTCAAGTTTTGAATGTGTTATCAAGTTTTTCGTCGAAAATAAGATTTTTATAATGTTTATAAAGTTACATTATTAAGTTTGTAGTTTCACCTTAGCCCAAATTATCATTATTATGGATTCAACTTTTGTTAGTGCATTTCTGAATTGTAGTAAGCTCTTTTATGTGATGCTTTAAACACACTCATCCTCGGTAATTTTAAAGTTTTTTAAGTCACTTTCTTTTCAGGATTGCTTGATCAGGTAACTCATCTATGTATGACCTATCAGTTATCGTTTGAATATACAGTTTCACTTTCACATCCTTAATATGACAATATTATATATTTTGAAAATCGTTCTTTGCGTCGGTAACCATCATGTTCTGCTTGATCACTTTCTGTCACTTGAAAAAACTTCCATAACTAGTGCCAGTGCTTCACAAGGCTACTGTCTTGTAGTAAGCACATTAGATAGCCTAATTAGACTGTGATAACCCATTATCAAACAGTAAATACTTCAGCTTTGTGTAGATTTTCGTTCCATAATTATTAACGCAAGGTGGTGAAACCACATACTCCGGTAGATTAATCTGGTATTTTTCGGTTGCTGTAAGAAACAGGTTGTGTTGAACTTAGAAAGTTAAGATTTGAGGGAACACAAATAATAAATGCACCAGAGCCATTGCAGACGATTTTGAGCCATTTCATCCTGGGCCCCTAACCATCGATTGCTATCATCTTGTGGGTCCCAACTAGGTAGTCGACACCTACTAACACAGCTCAGTCCACTTGTCAGTGACTTCATGGATTTCTGCCATGTTTCGGTTTGCCCACCCCTAGCATTCTGCTAACTTATTCCTACACCACAATACATAGATCGACGAGGCAGTCGGTGGTTGTGCATTCGTAACACATTTCCAAACCACCTCAGCTGATGATGATTCAGTGCGTTAAGTACCGATCTTCCATACTTACCTGGCACCCGTTTTCTAACAGCGGAATGCTTATTCGGTGGTCCCACGTCATACGAGCAATGCTTCGAAGACACCTATCATCAAATACTAGAAACCTACTAATATCTTCAACTCTGAATGACCATGTTTTACATGCGTATAGTAGGACGGAGCGAACCACTGTGCAGTACACTCGTCCTTTCATTAATATACGAGTACCTCGCTGAGGCCATCAATGACGCAATTCGTCAAAAACCAATCGAGCCTTCTGTGTCCGTGCTGAGATTTTGTCATAAACCGGGCCATCAGCACTGATGAGCCCCCCAAGATTAGTGAAGCGGTCAACACACTCAACTGCTTCAGTCCCTTTCAATAGTTCAGACGCCGAAAGAAGATAATCCTGAAGCAACATTTCGCGTTTCGAGGGGGAGAATCGCATCCAGAACATGCTTGCATTGTGGCTTAGGGCGTTCAGAAGACTTCATCTTGTAAGAGTTTTCACCAAATAGTACTAGGTAATCGGCATATTCTAATTCAAGCAATGAATGTTCTGGCAGAAGGTCTACTCCAGAAAAGTCAGACGAAGATAATGTTATCTCTAAAACCGTGTCAATGATTGCATTAAACAAGGATGAAGAGCGTGGACAGCCCTGACGGACACCACTTGAAGTATTAAATTCCAATTACAGTTCAATATAAGCTCTAACTCGACCAGTGATGTTCGAGTAGAGAGTCTGTATGAGGTTACTGTACTTCTCTGGTCCACTTTTTGATGACAGACACTGCCGCAGAACCTCACTATCAACAGAGTCGAACGCCGCCTTAAGGTCCAGAAAGACAACTATTGTAGGACGCCTAAATTTGTGTCTGTGTTCGAGAACCTTTCGTAGTGTGAAACTGTGGTCTATACAGCCACGTCCGGGTCTGTGACCAGCCTGGTTTTCTTTAGTCCGCTCTTCACGAGCTCTAGCTAGGCATCTTAATATAATCGAAACTAAAGTAATATGAACAAACTGAACTAGTGGGAAGTCGTGACCAATGGAGTTCAACCCTTTGCGCAGTAACTAAAACGTTGCGCGAAACCTTAGATTGACCAAATTTAGACACTAACACAATGGGCTGGAGCTTAAGCGTTCACGCGCAAGACCGAGGGTTCTGGGTTCGATTGTCGTAAGCAGCAGTGGTGATTGTGCATTGCTGAAGTGTCCCATACCAGGACAAAACGGCAATCCAGCGCTTCCGGGTTTCTAATGATGGTTTAATAATGGTTGATTCATAATTTCAATGAAATAAAATATCTGTGAATAAAAATCTCAACATTATCTCGGTTATGTTGAGATCCGATTTTCAGATCAAGGTGTTATGGTTGTTACAGCTAGTAGAGATAATGCCCCATGAAGTGTATTAGTAAGTCAAAGTCACGTCACATTATTTTATCGTTATCATGTAGTCGTCAGGTAGGTCACTTTCTGGTATGACCTGTTGACTTGCAGACCGATAGACTAAAATTCGTGCTAAGATGCATCCTATTTTAGGTGGTACCTTACAAGTTTGATAATTCACCAAAATGACATATTGTTAGAGCGTTTCTTTTCCTAAAATGAGGGCCTTTTTTCTTTTGATCCTTGATGTGTTGGGCTCAAGCAGTCCAAGATGCTTAGCACATGTATTTTGCACAAGGTAAATGTTATGGTGCCATTGAAATCTTTTTATAAACGTGGACTTTTGCTAAAGTTCTTCAATTTCTCAACTGCTTGAGTGTAAGACGGATGTGAAGGTGCCTTCAAACATAGTGATGAAAGCAGATTCGCGTAACTCGAAATCTGAAGTAATAATGGAATTTCTGAAGTTGCTTTACTAGACTCTAATCCTATAAATGGATATAAAGTCCAGTGTAGGAAGAACCTATCTATAGTTATCAAGTTTAATTTTCTTAGATTAATTTAGATTCATTTTACATTCGTCATTTATGCACATATGCTGGAGTATCGCTTGCTTTTTATGGATAGCCGATAATTCGAGCAACATATTTTCCTTGTTTTTAATCAATGGTTAGTTTTGTTTTTGTCTAATTTGTTAAATATGTTTCATTTAACCATCCAAAAGAATAAAGACGTTTCCGTGAAGAAACGTTTATCTTGAATTCATCATTTCCTCTGTCTGTTTAACTGTGTTATTGGATGGTTGTTTTACATTGAAATAATACTTCATAGCGAAAGAAAATATAATATCACCGATATGAACTCTTCTTTGTTAAAACGTTTTTACTCTGAATTATGATTTACTGTTTTCCTGTGTTGTAGAAATTTCAAAGCATTTCTGCAGTCACACGATGGTGTTAAGTAAGTTAATGTTTTTCTGTTGGTTTTAACGTGCTTTCTTCAGTTACTGAAGATCTCATTCGTAAAAGAGCAGAGCATAATGAAGGAGAAATATACTCCCTTGAAGAAGTGTCTTTACATCAACAAAATATTGAAAGGTATGAAGTTTGTTACATTTTAAATACCAAGGATTGAGTTTATTGAAAACTGGTGTAAAAACCTGAAAATATTATACCTACAAAACAATCTCATACCGAAGATTGGTACTGTTTATTACTAAATTCTAAATTCTTTATTCTAGAAAATCTGTCGAAGCTGAAAAATCTAGAATATTTAAATTTAGCTTTAAATAACATTGAAAAAATTGAAAACTTGGAAGGTTGTGAATCCTTGAAAAAACTTGATTTGACAGTAAATTTTATTGGTGACTTGTGTAGTGTTGAATCTCTAGTTGATGTACATTTTCTCGAAGAACTGTAAGTCAATTATTAAAAAATTGGTCAAGTTTCTACATATTTATATTTTAGTTACTTAACTGGAAATCCTTGCACAGAGTATCCAGGGTATAGAGAATTCGTGGTGGCAACTTTACCGCAATTAAAAGTAAAGACATTCGTTTTTTACATGTTAAGTCATTAGATGGAGTGGAAATAACTAAATCAGAACGTATTATTGCATTTCAAAACTTACAACATATTCGCCCAATTATCAAAGAAAAAGAAAGTCAGCACAAATTGAAAAGAGTAAGCATGGGATGAATTTTTATTAGTAACTGGATATAAATTCCGATATTATGAATTTAATTCGAAGTTCTTTCCCAGATTTCGGAAAAGGCTGAAGCTTTACGAAGAAAAGAAAGATTTTCCAAGACAAATGGAGATTCCAGTAGGTAGGTGGTATTTAGAATTTTATTATGATGATTTTATGTAGCGTAAACTATTCGAAATTCAACAAATTAGTCCCAATAAAAGTTAATTATTTGTTTTTATTCCTCAGTAGTATAGCATTATAGCTAGTTTTTACGGTTTCAAAGTAGTAGAGCTTTAGATTTTCAAATCTGATATTAGCACCCAGTAAGTATGAATCGTAAGTCAATATCATAATGATATTGAAAAAATGTTCTGTCTTATCTGCCCTATATATAAGATAACTGCCGTAGACTGGCAAATGAAGTTGATTTGATGGTGAGAAACAAATATATAAAAAACAGTCCTGCCTGAATATAAAATTCACCTAGTTCAATATGATATTCTACCTATGTATGTCTGTCATAAAATGATCTTATACATTTTAATGTGGATGTTAATTTCGTAGTACCAAAGATGCAGGAGTTGATTGTATACTTATAAGCTTGCATAAGTGTTTCGGCAAATAGATTAGACCTCAATTGGAACATGGTCACAATTCTGAGATTCTAACCAAGAACCAGATGTTAATGAAAAAAGTATATTGACACTATCAAAAGGCATGCGTAAGCGAAATAGTCCGTTTGAAATATAAAATGCCCTCTTACATGTGTTGTATCTAAGTATATTTATCTTCAATCCATGATCAATAACACTACACTGACTAAATACATCAATAGTGCTCTAACTTTGTTGCGTTCTTTACTCTATTTCATAAATGTGTATTGGATTTGCTATTAAAGTGAACGCATACATTTTGCTAAACACAAATGTGACGCCTAAATCATCTGTAACACGCGTAATCGGCAGTCAGTGAAAGGTAGAGGAAATATAAAATCGCAACACACAGGGTTAATTCAACACCTCACACCAAGGGAGAACACAAGGTTGTTGTCACGGCACTCTTTATTTTCAAAATCAAAAACGCGGGGGTTTTTGCAGGAAGAGGGTGGGGGTAGTACCAATGTCTTATGAGTCATCTTGTAGGTTTAGAGCACTCAGGGCTTGCTCTTCAGCTTCCAAAGCATTTGTGTTTGATCGCCCTGAGACAGAAAGAAAACAGAACAAGTTAGCAACATCATACATAGTGATTTTGACTCCGTTACGCCACCCCCTCTCTCAATGAGGCACTGTCCTCAGTGACCGGTCTCGGACAAGGATACGCTACTCCTCCTTCAGCCGGTATCTCATAAAAACTAGTAGCAGGTGGTGGGTCTGTGAACCGGGCATCAGCAGGTACTGTTGTCCGATCTGGCTTTATTTGATTGTAGTGCACCGTTATTACATCGTCCTGAGGTCGTTGCGGATTACGTAACACAAACGTCGTGGGGGATCGGATGAGGACGATTTCGAAGGGCCATGCCAAGGCTGGTGGAATTTAATGCAACTCCCTGTTGATGTCATGGGGCGGCGTAACCAGACACGGTCTCCAACTTTATACACCGGTCCTTGCACTTGGCGAACATACATATCTTTTTGATGGCCGCTAGCCCTGTGCGAGTTGACGTTGACTAAACGGTATGCATCAGCCAGGCGGTTACGGAGAGTGAGGATGTACGGAACATGTTCTTGTTCTTCGTACGGTAGTAAAGGCGACTGAATCTCAACCGGGAGGCGTAGCTCATGCCCGAATAGTAGAATAGCAGGTGAGAATCCCGTAGACCCATGTACCGATGTTCGATAAGCTAGCATGCATTGAGGGAGCACCTCGTCCCACAACTCAGATGACGATCTGCTGACGAACGACTGTAAAATAGCTTTAATGGTTCTATTTGTCCTCTCAACTAGGCCGTTACCTTCTGGGCAAATGCTGGTTGATGACCTGGTTGGCAGCACCGGGGATTCATCTGAGTTTGCTTTAAATTTTCCTGTAGGCACCTCGATCACCAGTTGTAACACGCGTAATCGGCAGTTAGTGAAAGGCAGAGGAAATCTAAAATCGCAACACACAGGGTTAATTCAACACCTCACACCAAGGGAGAACACAAAGTTGTTGTCACGGCACTCTTTATTTTCAAAATCAAAAACGCGGGGGTTTTTACACCCCCAAGTGACATCAATAATTATCACTGAATAGTGTTGGATTGTTGCACTTTTTATGCTATGAGTTAAACTTTGGTTTTTCGTACAGCACAATTGCAGATTCAGAAGAATTTTGGTCTGAAAAGGTTCCCTACACACCCGAATCACGAATTGAAACACATGAATATATGCAACAAAAGGAAAAATCAAAGCAACAAACAACAGATTCAAGGTATTTAATGCATATTATAGTCTGTTCCTTGGTACTTTGATGAGCATCCTTCTTTCCAACCTGTTGGTACATGTCCTTCCTCCCAACGTTTGCTAAAGACAACGTGCAGCATCTTTCGAGTTACTGATAAATCTGCTCTCGATGCCTCAGCCTGTATGTTGTCTGGTCCTGCTATTCACCATAAATTCATAAGAACGTTATTTACCACAAGCACCTCATATATGTAATGAGAGTCTGAATGAAATATGTAAATATTAACTTGGTTTTCATTTACACGTATATTACTTCGAATAACAGTCAATATCGATAGGCCTTTCATAAATATATGATCAAAGTTGTGATACTTTTCCTAGTCAGACATCTTTATCAGTTGATTGCAAACAAAACAAAGTATAGAAGCAAAATGTCAGGAACGTCTGATGGCCAATATTATATGTATATGTGGACTAAGTAAAGTTCTTAAAAGAGCCAAATACTTCACAATACCCGTATCCAGTTATAATTACAGATCAGTTGGGCAGAACAGTTTTTTCTCGTGAATAAATAAAATCAGTAGCAGATAGTGCTGCTGATTTACATTCGTATTCTGATACAAAGTTATATTTTGATGATAACTAAACTGGACAAATATTTAAACCTATATTTTATGCAAAAAACTTTATACAGCAACAGAACCTGAAAAGTTTGTGGTGGTGGTGGTGTTTGGTTCTCTGAGCTGAGTGTTTTGGTTGTGGAGCTTTCATTGTTCTTCTGAACAACATCATCAGCACAAACTTCAGATAGAAGTCTGGAAAGTTTCCCTATCTCACTTTACTCAAGTGTACATTTTGATGATATCTTATGAAGTTACTTATAAACATTTGTAGTATATTTATGTCAAAACTTTTAAGAAGTCGAATAATTTTTGTTGCTCATGCTTTGAAGTTCTAATTAGTCCGTAAGAGTTTTAAAATGTGTTATCAATAAGATAGCTGATAAAGTTGCTTCATTTCCAAAGCTGTATCTTTTTGGGAAACTCATTCTTGAATCTAGGGTTGAATTGTTCGAAGAACTATTTGCTACTTTGAGGTACACTCTCATTTATTTACCTTTAAGTCACTAAATATCCAGCTTCATCGGTGCCAGAAAAGGTGCTTAAAAGTGAAAATACGAGCTGGTCGATACTTTCAATCATTGTAATTTTTAATTTTAGAAGTTATTTGTGCTGCTCTTTTATTTCAGAAACTTAGTTGATTCTAGCCAGTGAATTATGGTATTAATCAAATAAAACGTTTGACCCTTAGCTACATTTACTGTATGGAAGTACTTAAATAAATTAAAATTAAACTGAAAAGCTTTCTACGGGCATTCAAGTTGTGCATCAAAGCTCAGAACATACGTAGCGTTCATGTTACAATCAATACCATCAACTGCTCTAAAACCCTTGGACTCCTCCATAACTACCTGCCTCATTAGGGACGGTTATCTAAATTTAACACCTAATCAGCATTAATAATATTGATTGCTCTAAACAGTTTTAGGTGTTTTTGTATCCTTTACATTACGAAGCAGGAACATTAGAGTTTTCAAGATAATCGAAAAAATACACTTATATGATGTATACAAATAAAGTTTTATGTATTTAAATCTTCTCAGGAGAAAGACGCAAGTAAATATGAAATATTTTGCCAAAGACGGTAGACCATACAATATCAACACAGCTAAGTACGTTTGTATATTGATTGCTCATAAAATTTCTTGCTTGTTATTTGTATAGTTAGCAGTGGCGCAGGTGCATTCACTCTTTGTAATCTCTGAAATTCTAATCTTCTGAATTCCTCATCATCTCTTTCTCTACCTAAAGTTATCTCACTGAAGTATACTTCGTTAATAATATCTTCAAACCCCAATCTTCTCCATTACCGCTTATACTTCTACAATCTCTACCACTATGGGATTTTAATTGACAGTTGCGTCTTTGTGCTAATGAGGTATGGCGACCTTAACTGACGTACACACGTACAAAGTTCTACATTGTAACTGACTGACTGTATAGTTTAAGCGAAACTACCTTCTGGTTTATTCATTACAACAATTTGTTGATATTGTTTCTACTTAACGATTTCCTATTTTCTTGGATTTCGTTATCTTCAAAATATCGAGTTAAATGTTGACCAAATAAATAGATAGAAGCTAGGGACTGGGCACGACCCCATTTGACTGATCTCAGTCACTGATTGTCCTAGTATTAGATCGTTTTAAAATATATTCATATAATTGGTCTAAGATCTCAGTCAGCCTAACTGCTAAAACTTGATCACCATCCTTAAAAAGTCTCAAGGGTCCTGCTGTTTTTCATCGCTTTAGATTGCCTATAGCCTTTTCAACCTGACTGATAATAATGTAAAATGTTGCATCAAGATTGGCTTGCATCGGCACCTGAACTAGTGCTAGGGAGTGAAGCGGTTGAGCGTATTGACCGCTTCACTTATCTTGGGAGTCTTATCAATGTTGATGGCCTGGTGTCTGACGAAATCTCAGCACCGATGCACAAGGCCCCACTGGCTTTTGCCTACCTGTGTCACTTATGGAGTAGACGAAATATCCATTGAACAACTACAAGTGACGTATGTCATCAGAATAAAATGAATGTGAAAATGACCAGTGATAGAAAGTTGTCAAAAGTAGTTCTAACAAACCTATTAGATTTGGCGTTTGATGCGGTTATCACCACTAACCTTTGATTTAGTACTAATTCATAAATTTTAAATAAATTGAGCATTAGTTCTTCATATTCCTTATCAGCTATTTACATGTTGATCATAGTCTAAAGTTACAGCCAACGTAACGTTTAACAAATCAGGTAGCCAGTTTCAAGCTGCCTGATAGGCTTGGCTATTACATGATTGAGTTTTGTAACTTCACTGCATATTCAAACTGTTTAATCCTCTAGGCTAGAGTTCAGCCTCAAGGAAGATACATTAGACAATCACGATGTTTACATACTTGATATCAGTGTATATAAGTGAGTTATTCATTTTAATTTTAATTTTTCTTGGGTAGTGTTTGCTCTAACTTTTACCCATACACTGAATAAACGACTCTGAAAATAAGAGTTCCCAGAACACATTCATCAGTATGCTTAACATCAGCCTTATTTCCCTCTTCACAGATTATCTTACTTATGCTTCACAAAAGTAAATATGATTATCTCCATAAACTTTTACACAGTATTAATTACTTTAATGACTAGTTTCAATTTAGCGACAATTGCTTCATGAATACGAAACAAGATGGTGATCAGTTTTTAAAAATTTGATCATCAGAAGGTAACAAAGCTGCAATCAGTAAATCTTGATAGAAAACGAAAAAAAAACCACTGATTCATGAAAACAATGTTTCAGTTACCGTATTTTTAGGTATTTTTTATGCATGTGCTTGTGTATGATAAAATAGAGCAGTGTTACAAAATTATTAAAGCTAGTCGAAGTTATTGAAAATGAAGTTGTGTTGCATAACATAACCAGTATCACCAAAAGATTTCAAGTATTGAGTACAGTGATAAGTAAATGGAAAGGTGTTATTATGATGCACGGTGCCGAACTGAGTTAGCGATAAGTTCTACCCCCCTCCCTCGAAACTGGCCGACTGAGCGAAAAGGCAGAGGACAGCAGAGAAAGTCTATTTGACCGTCAGATATTATGAACAAATACTAGTCTATGTACTTGTATTAACCCCTTCACAAAGCGAAAATCATTTCTCACCCAATATATGATATATATCCGTCCTCAGGAACATTTTCTAATGGTCATCCAATGGCCATCTCATTAGGTCACTTCTGATTAGTTCAGTATATGTGTTATTTTGTGATTAAAACAATCAGTTTTCCATCAGTTTAATTAAATGATTTACAAGGTTTGAACTATGAATTTCAATTGATTCCAATCAATATTACTGATGGGATCTCATAAAATCTTATTAATTGTTTATTTTTCCTATCCAACACTTATAACAGGCACATGGATACAGCTTTGATAGAATGTGATATACAGGTCAACTATGTTCGGGTAACACTTAAAGGAAAGGTAAGATAACAACGAAAACTGATGAAAAAAGATAAATATGGTTGTTTTTATTGAGTTGCATAAGTCTGGTGACTTGTGAGGCTGCAAAAAGTGTGGTACCATGTGGCTCAACTCAATGTCCGTTAAAAATGAATATCATACACAGTTAATCGGTTAGCTACAATGTAAAACCTCGTACGTACGTACATTAGTTCAGGTTATCATATCACGTTAGCTCAGAGAAGCAATCGTCAATGCAATCACCACAGCGGTAGATGAAATAGAAGTGTAAGAGGAATTAGGGAAGGTTAGGGTTCGAACATATAATTCGAAAAGTAGAATCCAGTGAAATAAATTTGAGAAGAGGAAGAAAAGGTGATGAGGAATTCAGATTAGAATTTGAGAGAACACAAAGAATAAATGAACCTGCACCATTGCAAACGATTTCGAGCCATGTCATTCAAGATCTCTAATCGTCGGATACTATTGTCTCACAGCCCCCAACAAGGTAGTAGACACCTACCGACATGACTCAGTCCACTTGTCAGTGACTTCATGGATTTGTGCCATGTTCTGGTTTGGCCGGTCCTAGCTTTCTTCCAACCTACATCACAAAATAATGCTCGTCAAGGCAGTAGGTGGTTGGGATATTATGAAGTTTCACTGCTTCATCTATTGATCTTCCATCGTCACATAGACTCTTTTCCTGACAACAGCATTGCTTACTCGGTTGCCCCAAAATAAAACAGCAATGATCTGAAGACATCTATATTTGAATACTAATAACTAACGAATATCCTCCACTTTTAATGGTCATATTTCGAAACCATTTAGTAAGACGGAGCGAACTGATGCGCAGTAAATCCGTCCTTTTGTTGGTAGACCGATATCTCGCCTACGCCATAAGTGATACAAGTTGGCAAAAGCCGATCGAGCCTTCTGTATTCGTGCTGAGATTTCGTCACTCATTAGGCCGTCTGTGGAACAGAACAAACCAGATTCCAGTGGAGAAAGAATTCAAGAAGAAAAAGTGGAAGTGGATAGGAAAGCACCGAACTACGTCACAAATAAAGCTCTCACATGGGATTCTCAAGGCCAACCAGAAAGACCAAGGACAAGGAACATATTACGCCGAGAAATGGAGACAGACATGAGAAGAATAAACAAAAATTGCATCCCGGACATGCTTAGATTGTTGCTTAGGGTAGTCAGGAGACTGCATTTTATCAGCATTTTCACCAAATAGAACTATGTTATCGGCATATTCTAAGTCAACAAGG
This sequence comes from Schistosoma turkestanicum, assembly GCA_944470395.2. Lineage (NCBI taxonomy): Eukaryota > Metazoa > Platyhelminthes > Trematoda > Strigeidida > Schistosomatidae > Schistosoma > Schistosoma turkestanicum. The sequence goes on along the minus strand of OX103979.1, from coordinate 14,089,723 downwards.
GAGTCTACTGGCAGAAGGTTTACTTCTGAAAGTTCATATCAACATAACGTTATATCTAGAAGAAGGATTATGGCAAAGGTGGACAAGAATGGATAAATAGGACAGCCCTGACGAAAATCACTTGAAGTTATCGATTCTGATGCGCCATAAGCTCTCACTCGACCTGTAGTGTTCGAGTAGAGAGCTTGTATAAGGTTAGTGTACTTCTGCGGTACTCATTTCAATGACAGAAACTGCCACAGAACCTCACGATCCACAGAGTCAAATGCCCCTTAGAGGCCAGGGAAGAAAGCTATTGTCAGACGACAAAATGTGTGTCTGTGGTTCATATGTGTGGTCTATACAGTCACATCCATGTCTGAAACTAGTCTGCTCTTCACCAGCTCTAGTTAGGCGTCTAAGTATTATCGAGGCTAACTATTTAGACAGTATATTAGTAAAACTGAGTCCTCTGTTATTCACAAAAGGACTTTGTCGTTTCTTACAATTTGGGACAATCAGTGATTGAGATCAGTTAGACGAAGTCGTGTTCAGTTCCTAGATTCTATCCAAGATCTCAGTCAACCTAACTGCTAAAACTGGAGTACCATCCGATGTAAGCATATCCAGTCCTGTCCCTCTTCTTCGCCTTAGATTTCCTATAGTCTTTCCAGTGTCATAAAGAGTCGAAGGACTTCCATTCACCATGACTGGAAATCGTGGGTAATCGAAGTGTAGCTTAAGACCAGTTGAATTGATCTTCCGTGTTCTGCCGATCGATCCAATCTCCTGGATTGAGAAATAACAGTCCCATCGTTTTCTAAGATAGTCTCACTTACAGTCGGATTCCTAAGCCCGGTTTCCGCGAACAGTTGTCCACTGTTATCTATCATCGCTTCCTTTTCCATCGCTATTTCTTTCGCTACTTAGTTGTTCGTTATCGTTGCGTTGGCTTTTTATCAGCTTGCGCTTACGCTGACTCTGCTGTTCATCATGTTCAGAGCCAGACAAGATGAGTTTTCGAGCATCCATCGGTTTGGTGGATGCCACTGAGATCCATAGCTTATTCCTAGCCTCACGGTTTACCTTACCTCACCACTGTTTCTGCCACTAGTTTCGTCCTACCAGTCAATGCTATACCTACGCCAGCGAAACCCCGGGAAGCAGCAGCATGACTTCAAAATACACAAAGAGTAATTCAAGTTGCTTCTTTACTTTGACAAGGTGAAATCAAATTGATGATTTTACTAGGATCTTGTGTGCGGGTTTCAGAGATGCAGCATGTATCGCTGGCACGGGATTCTAAAGTCTTAGCTAAAGAAGTCTTTTACCCTATTCGACACAATGTCCGGACATTTATAGCTCCAACAAGTAATTTAGTACGCGGTTTCAGGAGACCGGGTAAAACGTTTCATGAACTCGAATCGTTTGCATAAGCGGTGCAACGTGATAAAGTGATATTGGAAGAGTGAGTCGTGGAGATAAGAGAGATGTTAGGCGATGTAGGGAGTATTTGATTTTGACCGATTTGGTCTCGCGTATTGTTACGGGTATGAGGGTGGTTGTCACTGCCCGGCTGCTCACACTGTGGGAGGGTATCCCTTGTGTAGATCGAGCTTGACCACAGAGTCCAAGGGACTACCGCCTAATGCCGGTCGCTCACGGATTTTTATGAGAAGTGTTTTACATGTCAGCTCCGCTCTTTTTGAATGGTCTTACCGCTGGGGAAACGGGAACCCGTGAGGTAAGGTGAGGAGTGACATTTTTATGGTTGACGTTTTCTAAGCACTTCATTCAGTTGTGAGATGGCAGAATCGCTCAGTCCCTAATTATCCAAGTGAAACACCTAACTACTGTCACACCCCTATGAACTCAGCAGTACGACTTCGCCCTCAGATCTTGAGTAGCTGCTTTTAGTCTTACCGTTCTCCCAACGACCTGCGTTGCATGTTCCAGCCAGTATAGTTCGGTTAGGTCATCACGACAGGCAAGCCCGACCACCGTGTCAATGTAGCAGCCACGGTCGGGATAAGACGCAGTAAGCCATCAGGCTGTTTAGTTAAAGTGTTGGACCACATTTTTGAGGATACTTCGGATAACTGAACTCCACTAGTTTCTATGGCTCAGATTAAACACTTCAACCCAGTTTCTCTAAGTATCTTTATAAGCGATCCTGAAGAAAAAAATTTAGCTTTCAAAAAATGATGAGATGGTAAATCGAAATGACATCGGTACACAATGCTATTTGATCGCAGTTTTCCTTTTTGAATCAAACGGTGTCAAAACAAGTTATTTTGACAAGTCTATGTAGTTATCCCAGTAAATTAGCTCAATGTAAACGTATGAGAAGTAAACAGACCAGAAAAATATAATGAATATGACTATGTTCAGAGGATCATACTAGCGATTTCTATCTGTGTAACATTGAACAAGGTGTATCCCTGAAGCTCTGATATTTGAGAGCAACTAATGGTAAGCTTCAAAATGAAGAATTTAGTCAGTATTGAGTGGCTAATTAATGTTCGTGGTTGACTTTATTTCAAACTTATGAGAATAAAGAGTTACTCTTGACAACGTTGAAGACACACGCAACCTGAAATCCATGTACAAGATTTCCTGTATCATAATCATAACTTACTATATTATGGGCTTCGAGTAATTCTCAAATGCTATGCGCGTTTTGAGTGTCCGCCTCCCATTGTCAGTGCAATGTGTTCTTTAGTTTGCCTCTTCTCGTGATTCGGTCAGTATACAATCAATGGTTAAAAATCCAATCTGCTGATTTGGAAGTTGGATATCTATTGAATTTTCACTCAGTTTAACAACATTATTGAAGACTCACTGGTAACGGGAGAAGAGTGATGCCTTCGTAATTTTCATAATTTCTGGGATCTATCTTTGGTTTATTTCTTCCTAGTGTGTTGATACTTGTTATTCTATCTAGCGGAACATAGTGTAGCATCTTTGTAGTTACTGTTATATACGCTTTCATCGCCTCAGTTGGGATGTTTGTTGCCCGCTGCTTTGCCACTCCTGACTAGCCTGATGGCCATGCTGATCTCTTCAGCTGTTTTTGGATCAACATCAATTGGAGCTCCGTAGGTACTGCCTGGATTCAGTGGAACTGGTCTACTCACGATTCATTGGAAGTGCTCTACCCACCTATCTCGCTGTTCCTCAGTGTCGATGTTTGCTTCGCGTTCCTTGTTTTTCAGTGATCACTCTGATTAACTATATTTTTCACCGAGCTACTTCATTTTACCATATATTTGTTTGATTTTCTTTCTCTCGCAGCTTTATCTGCTGTCGTTGCAAGATATTGCACATATTTACATTCGTCAGCTCTGATGCACCTCTTCACTTCCTTGTTTGCTTCTGTGTATTCAGCTTAAGCTTTTGCTTTCTCTGCTCTTGTTCGGTTGATATTAATTGCCGCCTTGATAATCTTCTTTTCTTAAATCCTATCCAGAGTATCAATGGGATCCATTACTAGTGATGGCCCTTCTCATGATATACTGAAGTTGTTGTTTCTCTGATTATAAACACATGTTTAGAACATTTGTAATGTTCTTTGCCCAGCTGTATAGTGCTCCTTTAGTTTCAGTTTATTGAAGTGGTGATCTGAAGCGGTTAGCTCCTCTCCGAACCCTTACATCCTCCATGGTGCTTCCGAACTTTTTGATGATGCAAATGACATGGCTGAAAATCGTTGGTATTGGTGCGATTGCACCCAATTCTTTTTTTGAATCCCTCACGACTTTTTTCCTCCTGTTAGATTTTTTCCACTAAAATATACTTCCCGAAATATATCTTCGATCACTAAGCTGGTTCATTACCGCACAAACTAATACTACCTCCATCACTATGGGTTTGAACTGACAATTCTATCTCTATGCTAACGTGATGCAACAAATTGAACTTTCTGTTTCCCACATTGTGCGAACGTTCCATGTTCTTATATTGATCGCTACTGTGTTCGTGACTCATGACTTCCGTAGGAAGTCAGCTTTCATCATGAGACGTCATAACTGTTCTAGGTGAAGGTCTCCCTAACTGTCAAGGCAGAGTTTAAATGGTTTGAAAGATAAATTCTGTTTCGCGTTTTTCAGACAGTTCGTTTCTATGGACGGATCTGCTAACTTCAGGGCCAGCCATTCCACTTTATCCACTTTGGGGCTCAGCAGTAACCCCAGAAGTGTTCCAAGCGGAGTAATTGGTTGTAAATAGTCAATAATTCCATATTCATGCAAATGTTGAAATGATATTTAGAGCATTCTCTACAGATTCTTTTCCTGTGTCCAGTTTGACTGCTAAGGTGCTACTCGTTCGGTTGATTTACTCCTGATAAAAATCGATCCCATCCTAACTCGTCTCTAATTTTGAATTTCTTGTGTGGAAATACCATAATTCGAGAATAAGTTTGGAAAGGTTGAATATATGTAAAATCAGTGACATAGTAACTGAGCTATACGATGCGAAATAAAAGAGTTACTGAGTAATCAACCAATGTTACTTCAAATGATGGCTTCTGATTAGAGTCATCCGCTTAACGACGATCTAGGAAGTTTTAATACCGCAGTGACTTTTTCTGTTGTTATATAAATACAGCTCCTCACGTATTTCCTTAATATAGAGAGAATTTGTTTGATTTATCCTACATCTAGTCCGATCATTGAAAAAAGTCGTCAGTAGATTTTGAGTGAGTTGATTACATGTTCATATAAACGCACATTTTGCTTTTAATTTTCTAGGTATTTCAACTGGCTTTACCAGATGAAGTTCTAGCCGATGCTTCAAACGTCAAGCGTTCTTTAACGACAGGGCATTTATTGATTACTATGCCAAAGGTATGAAACTGTCACATTTTATACATTTGATGTAAGGAACGTTCTATGAATCGCCTAGAAAAGGTGAAATGTATTTCCCCTATCACTTTGTTTGTCGAACCAAGACGCATTATGCATCTTTACAGCTTAGTTTAGATATTCACATTATGCATTAATCGTGTATCCACAGATTTTAAATCAATAAACAAGTATACCGATTATTTTCATGATCTCATCAGTGAATTAGTACATCTAGCGTAATATGCAGTAGTTAATCGATTTTCAAACAAAACAGATTAACGGCTAGTAAACTAAAATGAAAAAGAAAAACAGCTTACTTAAAGAGTGCCACTGAATAAATGCAAAGAATTGTATGGAGTTTGATCATCGAACATTTATTAACTCTAAAGCATTTGACATAACATACGGGTGTAATGGCAAAAGTACAAGGGTCATTTATAAAATAAACTGTGCCAACTGCCAGAAACACTGTATCAGACAGTGCGAGCTCTCAAACTTATCTGCGTGAACACCAACTGGCCACTAAACACTATGATATATTCTGCCTCATATCAATGCACATGGACAATAATGGATGCACAATCTATGGTAAAACGCTGAGATCAGTTGTCATTCATATGTGGAGAAATTTGAATAACTCACTTCCACCTGAAATTCATGGTGATGCCATTATTCAGAAGAACAATGAGAACTCAACTATCCTGCCCAGAACGAAACTCTCCCAGATCTAAAAATTGAAGAACTACAATCGGCTCATCAACAGAGATGGCTTGGACTTGTTTTTTTAGGATTAGACTAATTTATAAGAAGCTGAACAGTACATAATTCAAGTATGTCCACGATTTCATGCAGCTTTTAATGATAAATACCAGGCAATAGCGCAGGTAAAGTTTCCGTCGCTGTCGTACGCGAGAACTTGTGGTTGTAGAATTTATGCAATACTGATTTATAATCAGTCGTAGTGATGTAGGTGCATTCATCCTTTGAATGCGTTTTGATCTTGTTAATTTATGCTTCTTATTAGCTCGTTTGGAGCTGTTACCTTAATCTTTGATTTCTTATTACTGTTGGTATATTGGGTGATTTTACTTTTATTATCTTTATCTCGTTGAGCCGGAGTTAACTATGTGCAAACTTGGTTTAATATTACCATTTCTGTATCCTCTAATTTGCTGTACTTCAGTTACCGCTTTCCAAATTCTGAGGTTTCACTTTTAATATAAAATGTTTTTGGTTTAATTTAGTTTTGACCAACAAGTATAAGTTATCACTAACAAAGCAATATTGACGATATTTTCACCGATTTTATACACATAGGCTTCTCATGAAGTCAGAAGATACACAAACAATGGACATAAAATTTCTCACGAAAAATCCAACAGAAAGTAGGTTTTACATTGAAAATATGTCTTCGCAAATATTTTACAACTTTTCATATGAATCTTTATTATTTCCGTTCATTTTTAGTTTGTGATTGTGTTTAGCTTTGATTCGCTTGAAAATGAATTTGCGAAGGTGTCTAATTTAGACAACAATGTTTTTTAAAACTGAATCGTCTTAAACCTTGTACTAAGTGACTACAAGGAACTGCGTTTGTTGTTGTAAATCTATTATTTTTCATATTTGTTTGAAATGAAATTTATTTCTTCCCTATCTAAATATTTGTCACTATTTTTGCTTTGACTTTTGTAGGAATCAAAGTTCCGTTCAAGATACGAATAAATTGAATGATAATATCAAGAGTATAGTCACGACCGAATCTTCAGATATCCAGCTCCATCAAGTAAACCAAACATCAAATATCACTTCCAGCAAACTGTTTGAGAGTACTCCATCAAAAAGTAAGGAATCTTTTTTTCGGATAAACAAGCAATCCGCAACCCCAAAAATGTACGACGAATACATCGAAGACTGTTTAGACGTTCCACCGCTTATTTAATTCGTGGAATTTACAAGTAAATGGTTTATATTTTAAAGAAATGTACTGATAATATGCAAAGTTACTGTAAACATTATAGGAACTTTATACAGCTAGGGATAACTAGCTAACTCATTAAAGTAAAACAAACAGACTTAAATAAAGTTTTGCAAATAATCGTAATTCTGGACTTAGTAATTTACAGAATGATACGAATGTTCAGGCTAAACGACTCACTACACAGCGGGTAAAAGTGCTATATAATAAAATTCCTACATAAGTTTATCATGATTTAGGAAGTGAATTTAATCAGCTAATCTAGTTTCAGGAGTCTAAAAGCGCCAAAAATAAATAATTCGGCCTTTGCATAGAAGAAAACTCTGACAGATAAAATGCTGAATTAAAGAACATTTCCGCACACATTTGAAAAATTATCCAGAAGGACGCTAGTTATTTTGCTCCCCTCATGTTTTTTTATCTTCAAAATGTCACAAAGAACTTCGCCCTGCTTTAAAGAAACGCACTTCCGCGTAACCTGATGTGTAAGCGCACTGCAGTTCCAGGGCGAAAAAGAATCAGAATTATCTATTTCCTGAATAAATTCTGAGATCTTATTTTGTATGAAATATCAATTATCTTATCTTGTTAGTCAGTGATGGATTCTTATAATACGGCTTTATCAATCACATCTTGTACCTAAGTGTCACATGTTTAAACGTACTCTATTTCTGTAAGTTTGTCATAGTTATAGTTTTACTAGAGACGGCTACAAATCTATTGAAGCTGTGGGAAAGTTTGTTTATGTATTTACTAACATAGTGAGCACTTACGAAATTTTATTAGAATGAAGTAACGACGATGAAGAGAAGAAATTATATGTAATTAATAATCAAAATAAATTATGTAAACAATTATTGTTAAAAAAAAAGTCAAAATCAACCAGTTTGTGCATGCCGGTTAAGAGTTTCAAAAGTTATTTTCAATGTACGCAGATCACACAATAGCTTGATTGCATTGAGAAAAGATATATACAAACAATACAAAAAGACGTGAAGACCATCTAAAAAAATGAATCTGTGGTGCTTCAAGAACTAAACTTCATACTCTGTGCATGATTAAGGAAACAGGAAGCAAATAAAACATGTTGACCTAAAAAATGCTTAAGTTAGGATGAAAACACAAAAAGGTATGGCATACAAGGTAAACGAAAGTTTCATAATCAGTGAAAATTAAAATACGAATTGACTGGTGATCCCATTATCATAAATTTATTTTAGCAAAAAAACAATCTGATGGTTGTCAAAATGGAAAAAGTGAGTAATGTGTTTTCATGTACATACAGTAAGTACTTACATCCGAGTAACTAGATTGTTGAAAGAAGGCAAAACATATGTTTGGTTGTTTGAAAAACCCAGATTGACATGATTCTTTGAATTTTCATCCCCATGATCGTCATTGATGCACAAAATGTCATTAGATAATCCTTCGTGTAGTTGTCTCGAATCGCCAAGTACAAGTGAATTACTAGTTTCAGGTGAGGCTTTTACAAGGATTAGAAAGGCAGAACATAATATAAAAACAATCATCTGGTTGGAAAGCAGATTATGCAAAATGAGTGTAAGAAACTTGGACACAACAACAAACACTCAACTGGGTCAGGCAACCCCCGCCATAACAGTAGCAAAATTCAAACGTGAGTAATCCATACCATAATAGGAAGTGTTACTAGCGATAACCATGGAGTAGTAAATTTAGGAATGAAACCACTCAGAAAAAGTCAGCACTGACAATAAGTTTGAGTCCTACTAATATTTTACATCCGCGATCTTAGTCCACTAATTTAGATGGATAAGGATCTGTTATTCAGTACAATTTATGCAAATACAACTAAACAATGCAAACAAAAAAGCTAAGCGAGCTTAAACTGTAAATCACAATCGAGTTTATTCAACATTTATTTGTGACAAACAAATATTGCTGTTTTGGATTTAGGAGCTAAAAGTTGTAGAGGTTTTCGAATACGGACCGTAAACACAATACGCTGCTGGCCAGATGACTGATCAAAACAGTTACTTTCAAAGTATACACACGAACGAGAATTATTCAAACTTTATTTTATTTTGATATTTAGGACTACGATTCTTAAAGGATGATAAGTATAATACAACAAAACGTTGAATAACAGCTAACTGAAGTCACTGCGACAGACATTTGGTGAAAAACAGTACAGGCATAGCATACAATGTTGCTCAAATAAGGTGACTATTTTCCAAGCAGATAGAGATACCGTTGAAATCGCAATGTAAAAAACGAGAAAGCTTGAAAAAAAGATTGTCAGATTCACCCGAATAACACACACGAGGTCTGTCCGAGTCAAAAGACTGTCGTTTTGAACAGTCGTAGATATTTATATATATATATATATCATATAAAAATAAGGGTTATTCACAATTGATTAAATTTAAGCCAACATTGAAGGTGTGAGGACAACAACAGTCAATCGTGAAACAGACCAACGTAAAGAAGTCGCGTCCAACATGACTGTCTATACGAAATAAGTTTCAAACAATAAGAACATAGCTAGATTGTCCATAATTAATTCAACCAATGAGATATAGGAAAGGGACGAACCCTGATTACCAATAAGCAATAAAGTCAGAAAACAAGAATTCCACAACACTCACACTCACCAATACTTTGATTGTATTCTCTTTTCTTCTCAATTGCGTTGTCATAGTGATAACTACTCCTTCGGTTATCTGGGTTGCGTAAAACTTGAATGCCTGAATTATTTGACGAAAAGTGATCCCGTTCCATATGATGAAGAGGAGATTTTTTAAGTTTTGAAGCAATTTCAACCCTGTATTGACTTCCCAACGCCATTCCACTACTCTGCTTGCTTGAGCGTACGATGTGTGTGAAAATAAAAGATCGAAGTAAAAGACGATTTTCCTAAAAATATGGATTCAAACAAACGGATTTTTTTTTTATGAAAAAAACTTCAGACTATGTACTATAAATAAAAAAAACTGTATTTAGAAAAGCAATTAAGAAAAATTTTAAATTCAAGAAACAATACAGTAATATAACATGTGCGTGTACAGAACCAACGTACAGAGTAGAGTGAGACAGTGATTAAATGAGGACCGGAAACAGATGAGATGGATTGTGTGTTTACTATGAAAAATATACATTAGTTTTAGATCAGTAATCTAGAGTTAGCGATTGAAGGGTTATTTAGTAAGTAGGCAAGATTTGAAAGGATTTACTTCAAGTTTCGAGAAACAGATGAATGAAAAGATTATTTTGGCGTACGTAAAAAAATATATAGTCATAATTACTAGTATTTGCTAATGTAAGCACTTTCGTGATCGATGCCAATTTCGTGCTATGTCATACATTATTTTTACACTTTATTACATACATGGTTGTAGACAGCAAATGAGTTTTGTAATTGTATAGGGCCCGTCAGTTTATAAAAATATTTCCAGGTTAGTACAGCAATCATAGTGCTTGGTATAACAGCGAAAATGCCCGAAGAAGAGAGAGAGAAATAAACTTCATTGATGAAAAGTGACAACTTATTGCGAAACAAACCTCTCATATTCAGAGAGTTAACGTGAAGTAAGAAAAGGATAAGATTGTTAGCGCAAATGTTTCAAACACACAAAATATGGTTTCTGATCGTTTTAATCACTTCAAGTTTCAAAGCTCTTAAATGAAAGTGATCTAGAAGCTATTTCGTATCCGGTAGATGAGTGGAGAAATTCAATATGTCAGTAACTATTAGAATATTTTTGGAGATGACTGGTATCTCGAGATATGCTATGTACCAAAGGTACCATAAGGTTCTGAATCACAACGAATCCTTTAGTCTAAACAATTCATGACCGAAATCCAACTAACGATTAGAAACACTCACAGGTTTAATAGTGATATCAGCAATGGACACAACATGAACATTATTCAGATTAATCAAAAATACTAAACCAGGTAAAGAAACATCTATCAAGATTTACACAACAAAGTAGGTTATTAATAAACTAAACGATAATATGAAGCGTTAGATGTTTGGTTAATAAGTGAATCCTATCTGGAGAACTGCTAATTATATGGATACATCCGAACAACACGAGTATTTACTGTATCAGAAGTGTTAGTTATAATTTGGGTATTACTCATGTATTTTCATAGACAAAAATACTTTGATCCACAGGACAGTTTCTTTGCAATCTGGACCTTCATTCGTTTCGGAGAAATTCAGTCAGCCTTGACACCTTAGATTTTCTATCAGCGAGAAGTCAGAGACGGCTTCGAAATATAAAAAATATAGCTGAGAAAGATATCTATTTCTTATGAGAAAAGGCATTTCGACTTAAAATACAGCTTGAGTATGTGATGAAAAGCGGGTCGATCGAATTGTAACTGAGTTAAAAAGGTAACTACTTTGATTTTCAATAATAAGATCAACAGAAATAGCATTACCTCATCAAAAACAGCAACTAGGAGAAACATTAGAACAGCGGTTAGAGCCATTGCAACTGGTACGACAATTAACATAGTCAATGCGTCCAATAATTGAATGTAAATTGCAATGTATGGAATTCCTAACGTTAACATTAACTGTGTAAGCACTAAAAAGTGGCTACAATTATAAAAATAGAAAGACTCAAGTTATTAAAAATTTTGATGTAGTTGTGGTCGATAAGAAATAACGCGAGATGAACAAACGGAGCGAAGAAATTTCTTTTCAGTTAGACGTATTAAATATTAGAGAGAATAATAAGTTTAGAAATTATTCCAAGAATTCAATTCGATAATTTCTGTGTTACAAAAGAATTAACAAAGTATTTGACGAAAAGTCAACATTGTGCACAAATCAAAAGAAAAGGGTTGAGACTAGGTACATTACGAAGAAGAAATTAAAAAATGTTTGAATATTTTGAAAGAATAAGGTTAATCACAGTCCAACTAAAACTCACAGTATACCGATGGCTAAGGCAGAGAACGTGATTGTACAAGTTTCTTTTGAATGCAAAGCTTGGGTTTGTGAACATCGATTCCGATAACCCCAGCAATGTGCAAACGATGGACTCGTAAGACATGTGGTAGATTTGACGGAATACGGCGCAAGACCTGGTAAGTTTCCTACCAAATAGGTTGCAAATATTACTGAATTCATTTTCAGTGGTGTCATCGGAGCTCATCATTCTGGTACGGATGGGTCAGGATTTTTACTGAGTTTCTTTTATATCTGATAGGTATCATACTATAGAAATGAGTAGATTATCTAAAACATAGATTTTCTATGTAAAACGCTTTTGAGCGTCTCTTTTAACGGTTCATTTTCCAGTTTTGAAAAAAGAAGTCTTGCAATCGAGGTCGCAACGGTGACCGAACAGCTACCCCATCCGATCGTTTATAGTATTTACCAGTGAATCGAAAGTGGACAATCGTCTTGAAAAATTGACTGAAAATAAATTTCTTCGCTCTATTCGTTAATTTAACTAAATTCCAAAATGGGAATTTTTACTAGAACGTGCGATGTTGTACGCATGTTGATTACTATAATATCGCGAAATCAATTAACGGAAAAGTAGTGTAAATTTATGGAATGAGAAACATGATTACATTTTGTAATGAAATTGGAATCGGTCATTTTTCTGATGAATCTCAGCTTTCAGAATCATCTCAACGGTGATGAAAATCCTAACTAATTGCGATAAAACGGAAACTAATACAAAAATGAACCAAGGGAAACTAACGTTAACTGACAGAATAGCAGAATGACTTTGAAATAAAAATTGTCGTTTGTCTGCTGATCAACAAACATAAAATGACTGAGTTCAGTTACATATCCTGTGAAGATGCAACCCGCACTAAAACCGAGATGCAAGTTTTCTACTCATTCGGATATTATAAATGAAGCATGATTCTTTTACTATAACAATTCACTCAATGTTCAATTTATTAAAAAGTCACACCTCGGTAATGATAGTTGAGATGAGTAAAATCGCTCTTGATAAAAGAAAATAATACTTTGGCTTTCCTTGAAGCCAATCATAGATGAAACCTGGTAAAGGATTTTTATGGACGATAACGACATTCTGTGTTTTACTCTTTAATGATATTGGTTATTCGAAAGCTTTCGTATAGATTCTAAAGAATAATATAGAATCTTTCATGAGTGGTAGGCTGTTTCATTGAAAATTTTTTAATATCATGAATGAAGTAAACGTACGTTGTTTTGTTTAGTTTACTTTTGCGAGTAACAAGATAGTTTCTGAGTAGGACGAAACCAACTACACACAAAATAATGAAGTTAAAGGCAACAACTATTGTAATTGGACCAACAAACGACCAACGAAGAGCTTTAGGACCAATGCAGCTGGAAATAGAAAAGTAAGAAAGAAAATATTGTTAACGAAAAAGCAAAACTTGCAATACTCGAATACATTGGTAAGATAATAGGCTGTCTAGATTTATAAACGTGTGAAATACGAAATAAGTTATAACAGTAACTGCAGGCGTTGAAACAGCCAAGGAATAATAAATAGTCTGGTATTGTTGCAACGATGTGTTATGCGTTCGAGTTTTGTCGGGAACATGAAACACTGGTATGAAAGTACAACTACCTGAACGGGCATTAAGAATTATGTCAGATTAACAAGAAATGTTTATCCAAGAAACCCAAAAAATATGAGAGTAATAAAGCAACACAAGTACACATAATCGAGGATATAAAAATGGTAACTCACAGACCACTGTTACTAACTTCTCCTGTGTAACCAAACCATGTCCCAATAATGAGGGCAGGAGTTAAATAACCGACCCAAACGAAAGGCAAACAATTTCTCGGTTTAGAAATAAGATCATGGTAACGAGAATGTGGTGCAATGCTGCAGAAATTAGAGAAAGACAGAGAAATACTTTAATGGGGTTAGTAGAATAATTTAGAATAATTTAACGAGTATCATATAAGCAAAAGGTACAATTTTACAGCATAAATATAATCCACGAAATCGGAAAATATTGGGTCTGAAAGACTATTGGTTAGAAAGCGAATTTTAAAAGATAAATTTACCGAGCAACAAATAATTAAAGATACATATAAACGACCGCTTATTAAACCGTGGAAAATCAATGGAAGTTTATTTCACGGAAATATCCATTACACTGTGATATTTTATTTTGACGGGCCACCCACTAAAATTACGTTTACTGGTGGACTTGATAATAAGACACTTACAGAGATTATATCTCCACGACCGTAGCTGCTGTCTTAACGTGGTGGTCAGGCCTACCTATCCTGATGATCCAATCGGCTGGAACATATGTTCCTGTAGGTTCTATCATGCTAGGCAGGTTGATTGGAGAACGATGAAACTAAAAGCAGCTACTCAAGGTCTGAGGGCGATGTCGTACTGCTCACTGCAGAGGGGTGTAACAGCAGTAAGGTGTTTCTCTCGGACAACCAGCATCTGCAGCGATGTTGCCTTCTCACAATTCCTTGTGAGAAGGATTAGAAAAGGTCGACCCTAAAATATCACAACTCACCTGAACTCACGGATTTCCGTCTCCAGCGGTAAGGGTGCACACTAATGGCTTTTAAGAGTGGAACTGATACTCTAAAAACTTCAAAAAATGCCGTGCGTGATCGGCCTCAAGCAACTGTCCCTTGCGCTCTGAGATCACGCTACTAGGTCCCTAAGACCGAAACTAATCTATCTTCCTTTTCAGGTCCCTCAAGAAACAACCGGCTTAGCTAGGATTTTAGAATCTCGCGCCACCGATGTATTTGATTTTACCTTGTCAAAATAAAGAAGTAGCTCGATTTACTCTTCGTGTATATGGAAGCCCTGAAGCTGCTTAGCAGGGTCTCGCTGGCATAGGTATTGCATTTAGTCCTAGGGCCGAACTAGTGCTCCTAGACTGGATCCCGGTCGATAGTCGCTTGTGTGCTGTCCGACTGAACGTGACAGTAAGGACTCGGAATGATAGGAACACTCGCCGTTGTCTCTTCGTCGTATCTGCCTACGCTCCCACTGACTGCAGTTCAGACGAGGTGAAAAATGTGTTTTACAGAAAGCTTTCGGACCTCGTCCAAATGGTTAGGCACTCCGATATAGTGATAATGGCTGGTGACTTCACTGTTCAAGTAGGTAGACTAAGTGAAAAGGAAAGACACCTGGGTGGATCTTATGGTGTCGTGGCTCGAATATCATATAATGGTGACCGTCTGCTGCAGCTATGCTCAGATAATCTCCTATTTCTAGAAAATAATAATCTTAAGCATAAGGAAAATTATCTTTTGACCTGGCGACCCCCAAAGTCGTCTCAACGTTCAACCCAACTATATCATTTTGTCACCAGCCACCGATGGGGAAGTTCGATAGAGGACTGTCACTCGTTCTGGGTCACATGTTTAGATTCAGATCATGCTCTAGTACGAGCTCGTATTCGCCTGGTGACTTAAAGGCTCATGTAGGTACACTAAGTGAAAAGGAAAGACACCTGGGTGGATGTTATGGTGTCGCTGCGACTGTCTGCTGTAACTGTGCTCAGATAACTACCTATCTATAGCAGACACTAACATTAGGCATGAGGATAAACATCTGTTGACCTGGCAACCCTCAAAGTCGTCTCAACGTTCGACCCAACTATATCATTTTGTCACCAGCCACCGATAGGGAAGTTCGATAGAGGATTGTCGCTCGTTCTGGGTCACATGTTTAGATTCAGATCATGCCGTAGTGCGAGCGCGTATTCGTTTGCGTCTGCATAGACGTAGGAAAGACACCGCGAGGAAACCTCTTAGGGTTCTACTTAACGACAGCATAGGTAAGAGTATATTTCAGGAGCAACTAGAAGGACGGTTATGCGACCATGTACGTGATTTCCATCCGAAGGTAGCTTGGAATGATATCAAAAAGGCTGTGGATTCAGTAGTGATATCTGCTAGTAAGGTCAACTATAAGGGTAGGAAGAAGCCGTGGATCCCAGTAGCATCCACCGAACTGATAGACGCTCGTAAACTCATCCCACCTGGATCTGAAGATGAAGAGCAAAGTCAACATAAGCAGAGGCTGATAAAAAGCCTACGCAACGATCGCGAACAATAGTGGGTAGCGAAAGTCAGAGCAATGGGAAAGGCAGCGGCGATAGGCAACAGTAGACGTTTGTTCCGACTTATCAAGCCGTAATTAGGGATCCGACTTTAGGTGAAAATATCTGAGAAAAGGATGGAACTATTATTCATTCTCAATCCAGGAGATTGGATCGATGGGTAAAACACGTTTGGGATCATTTCAACTCACCTTCAGCCACACTTTGGTTGTCCACGATCCCTATTCATCTCGAATGGAAAGTCGAAGTAAGTCCCCTTTATGAAGTTGAGAAAGTGATAGGAAATCTAAGGCCAGAGCGAGCAGCAGGACGTGATAAATTGATGCCTGACATTTTTAAGGATGGTGGTCCAGTTTTAACAGTTAGAATAACCGAGATCTTGGGTAGAATATGGGAACTAGGCGTAATCGCATCTGACTGGTCTCAGTCGCTAATTGTCCCAATTTATACGAAAAGACAAAAGTCCTATTGTGAAAATCACAGGGGAATAAGTCTAACTAGTATCGTGTCCTTAAGGATATCGTGGCCTTAGTTATCCTTAACTAGAGCTCGTGAACAGCAGCCTACAGAAAACTGGGCTAGTTTCAGACCTGGACGTGGCTGTACAGACCACATATTCACACTACGACAGGTCCTGGAATACAGACACACATTCAGGCGTCCGACAATAGTTGTCTTCCTGGACCTTAAGGCGGCATTCGACTTCGTTGATCGTGAGATTCTGTGACAGTGTCTGTCATCAAAAGGAGTACCACAGAAGTACATTACACAAGCTTTCTGCTCGAACACTACTTGTCAAGTGAGAGCTTATGGCGAACTGTCATTGGAATTCTTTACTTCAAATGGTGTGCGTCAGGGCATTCCACTCTATCCATTCTTTTTTAACTTTATCATAGACGTGCCCCCTAAGCAACAATGCAAGCATGTTTTGGGATGCGGTTTTACCTCTCCAAATGTAAATTGTTGCTTCAAAATTGGCTTGCATCGGCACCTGAACTAGCGATAGGGAGTGAAGTAGTCGAAGGTGTGGAACGTTTCACTTATCTCGGGAATCTGTTCAGTGCTGATGACCTGGTGTCTGGAGAAGTCTCAGCACAGATACACAAGGCTCGATTGACTTTTGCCAACTTGCGTCACTCATGGCGTAGAAGAGATATCCGTTCGCTGACTAAAGGACGAGTCTACTACTGTTCAGCAGTTTGCTCCGTCCTACTATATGGATGCGAAACATGGCCAGTAAGAGTAGAGGAGATTCGTTGGTTATTAGTATTCGATTAAAGGTGTCTCCGAAGCAATGCTCGTGTACCCTAGGACAACCGAGTAACCAACGCTGTTGTTAGGAAACGAGTATTAGGTAAGGACGGAAGACCAATAGATGAAGTAGTGAAAATTCATCAGTTGAGGTTGTTTGGACATATGTTACGAATGCCCAACCACAGACTGCCTTGATGAGGTATGTTTTGTGGTGTAGGAGTAGGTTGAAAGAAAGCAAGGGGTGGCCAGACCAAAACATAGCAGAAATCCATGAAGTCACTGACAAGTGGACTGAGTCATGTCGGTAGATGTCGACTACCTGGTTGGGGTCCGCGAGATGTTCGTAATCGATGGTTAGAGACTCTGAATGACATGGCTCAAAACCGTTTGCAATGACGTAGGTGCATTTGATTCTTTGTGTTCTCTTAAATCCTAAACTTTTTAATTCTCCATCACTTCATTTTTATCTTTTTAAGTCTTTTCCACAAGATCCTACTTCTTGAATAATAATAATCCTAACCTCTGCGACTACTACTAAAACCTTTACTTTCTCTACTAGAATTGGATTTGAATTGACAACTACATCTCTGTGCTAATGTGGTATGGCAACATGAACTGATGTACGTACGTACGAAGTTCGACGTTGCTTTTGATCGATTGATTGCTTTTTGATATTTGTAGTCTAAAATTAAGGATTCGCTCTTAAAACGTATCAGAAAGGAGATAATTGTAACTTACATTAGTATTAATGTATTTAAGCCAAATATAAACTTCCATGAAAAGGCTGCCAATGGGAAATAGCAAACTGCAACCGCAATGATAGTGCACAAAATTGGTTGCCTATCACTTGTATGTGGAATCGCCAGAGAAACGATTGCACTAATCATCAAACAAAAAGCAATGTTGAACTGATCCAAACGGAAAACTCCACTAAAAATATCAGAAATATGAAGAGAAGTTATAATCTCAATAAAATTCGAAATATTTTTCAGGAAAATTATATTCCCAGGATCTATATTCCAACTGTACGCATTATTCATTGCATAGCAAACGCAATCATAATAAGCTAGTAGCGATTAACGAATGAGTTTATACTCTTAAAAAGCTGAAGCGAAAAAGTTAGTGCTTGTTCACAAGCTCTTGTTTCATCTTTGATTCTTAGGAAAAGACTATAAGGGTCACACGAATCGCAAAATAGAAATTAATATACTGCATACTGCGCGACCGTATCCGCTACCCTGATATGATTATCAAGTTGACCTATTGTGATGACTTGGCCAACCTTTATTGACCGGAACATCCGTTATTTTACGTTTTCCCTAATATTTGGGTTCAACAAGTGAGGATTGCTGAGGATAGACGCAGAGGAATACATGGATTACACGGAGTTGGCGTTTTGAATCTTCATAAGGTGGTCAGAACATATTCTAAATATGCCTAACCACCGCATATTTGCACGAGCACCGTGTGCTGTTTAGTGGGAGGGAAGTTAGGGTGGCATAGGCCCATGAAGTCAATGTCTGTTGATTTGAGCCATGTCGGAAGATGGAAACTACTAATCACTTGGAGTCAGTGCGATAAGTGCTGTCAGTGGTTGGAGACACTGTATTAAATGGCTCAGAATCAATTTCAGCTGTACAAATACGATTACTCATTCATCGTCTTACCATAAACTTTCAGTTTTAAAATTATTTTATGCTGTCTTTTATTTCAAGATCGTAGACATTTTTTTAGAGTTACAACGTTTACATCTAATCTTTTCTCCTACATATAGTACTCATGCTAATTCTACTGCTCAAAAATAGTGCCCTGATTTGGTGTAACAATCTGAACCGATGAACATATTCATCAGGTTTCATGTTAAGTAAGAGCGATTGACTGAAACTATATCATAAACTTCATTCCTAGGAAAAATGAAGCACATTCATTAAGACAGAATTATAATCATAATGTCAGAATAAATTTGATATAAATCATAACGAATTAGTAAACTTAACAAATTATTGGAAATAAAGTGACGAAACATTTCTTCTTAACGACGAGTTAGTGAAAGGAAAATGCATTTCGTCTTTAATAAAGTAAAAAGTCATACATTTGGCAACTTCAGTGACTGTTAAATAAGAGCCTCATTATAAAGTTGGGAATGACTTTGAATAATGGGAAATGTGTGTCATAATAGATGGATTACTAATGATTATGATGGCTAATAATCCTTCCTGTCAATAAATTTGTATAACATCTGAATGATAAACAGTTGATAATGATTTATTATGAAACATTAAGGACGCTTCAAGCGTTTAGTAACTACAATGACTTTCGAATCGCAAGAAATCCTAGTCTTCATAAAATACAACACAAAATAATTTTCGTATTAGAGCAATGTCCAGCAGTCCTTTATCATAATTAATTAATTATTACATCGACCATCATTTTGAAATAGTGGAGTATGAGTAAGGTTATTCTAGGTGTAACATTATTTGATCATATCCCAAATTGAGCAAAATATTCTCTGCACTTTCTGACTATCAGGTATATAACGAAATTTACTATAATGAATGTTTTACAAAGCAACTATAGTCAAAAAAAATACTCAGATTACTGACTTACATGAAACGCGTGAATATAAGAAACAGGAATAAAGCGACAATAGTTACGAAAATAAAGATATAATTCACAATACTTATGGAGTATTCATTGGTTAATGGAATCTGAAAATAAAAGAAAGTAGCAATTGGAGCGGTTATTAAAAATAAAAACATTTCAGAATATTAAAACGCCATTTAATTTGATGATAAAACATTTGAACAGAAACAGAACGTTGTTTCGTAGTTTAAAAATTACAGGGAAGTTGAACAGTTTTAATGAGTATTTCGAAACTCAAATAGTTGAAGAAACGAAGCTACTATCATGATTGACAGCCTGGAACTGTTAATCCAATGTAAACATGTAAACATTACTTACATGTGATGAACCTAGCCAGTAAACCAACGCGATTGCGAATGTTCCACCTTGAGTCGGAAGACATTGGCATTCAAAATTAGAACCAACAACAATTGTTTTGCAATTTCCATCATTCCACAGTTCTCTGAATTCACTAGTTGAAAGGAGAGCATAATAAGAACTAGGTGTGAGATTTTGAAACAAAGCATCAGTATTAATTTTCACCCTGTAGGATGACAAACACTAACTGACTCACATACCAAATCTGTTACGGTACTGTAATAGCGATAATTAAAAAAACCATAAACATTAAAAATAAAATTAATACATCAGGGTTCGAGAGGACATAAAATTTTAGCATAAATCAATTGCTAATCTATCGAGCAAAACTGTCATCAATAAATTCATGATCACATAACCACAACAAATTACTCAGTTGAAAAATCAGAATGATAAATAATACTAGTTCAAAGGGACAAAAAATTCATGAGTTTTTGATAAGTACATGTACGTTTGTTCATAAAGTAAGATAAACGTGAATTAAAATATATTGTTGTCTCAAATGAATTCAACAAGCAAAGTCTATGTAAGATTAATTGTGTACGGCAAATTGTTAAAATTTCGCCATAAGATTGGAGAATCATCAAAAGGAATTATGTTTTCTGCAACTTTCCCCCAGAAGAAAGGAAACCATAAGTGACTGAAGACGACCAAAAAACAGGGATTATCATTAAAAAAACTAACTAACTCGGAGAAGATTCCTCATGAAGCTAGTCACTAGTGAGCACAGGTAATTTGCATTACGAGGTTGTGAAGATTGTTAAGTCACACATTTTTGAAACCATGAATCGATCAATGTTAGACCACCATTAGAAACCTGGAACCACTGGACGGCCGTTTCGTCCTAGTATGGGACTCCTCAGCAGTGCGCATCCACGACTCCTTCACCCCGCAGGATTCGAACCCGGGACCTTCGGTATTGTGCGCGAACGCCCTAACCGAGTTCTAGTGGGAAGACGTGACCAGTGAAGTTCAACCTGTTCGGGTGTAGGCAGTGTCTACCGAAGACTGTGTATGAGGTTGCGCAACTCCGTGAATTTGATCAAGTTAGACATTAACACCGTTAGATATCGGCTCAGTGGTCTAACGGTTAGGGCGTTCGCGTACAGAACCGAAGGTCCTGGGTTCGAATCCTGCGGGGTGCAGGAGTCGTGGATGCGCACTGCTGAGGAGTCTCATACTAGGACGAAACGGCCGTCCAGTGCTTCCAGGTTTCTAATGCTGGTCTAACATTGATCGATTCATGGTTTCAAAAATGGATAATTAAGTCACTTAACAATGAAAAGTGGGGAATAGCCAGATTATAATCATATAAACACAATAAAAAATGTAATTCTCCTAGATTATTTTGAAGACTCATGAATTGGTATAGTGAGTTCAAAAAGTTATGGTGATTAGTACAGTCTAGGATAAACGAAATACTACAAAACAGCAAAGTACGATGTAATTAGTTGCAGGATTAAACTCACGGATTCTGTCTGAATTGTTCACATGATACGGTGATGTTCGGTTTCTAAAACACAAATATTAATCAGTTTTAAGCGATAAAGAAAAAAAAACTAACATATACCAAAGTATCAAATATCCTGAGGGGATGCAAGATACTACAAACAATCGTAGAATCCTAAGACATTCAGTTTTATCCTTAGAAGATGGACAAACTCACATGCGTCATAGAATAACAATCCAACATGATATAAAATATGCTCAACTAATGACTACAAAAAAATATTGCTAACATTAAGAATAATGAATGTAATAATAATCCAGTGATAACATTTGCACCCAAATGAATGAGATTCAGAAGAATCAATTTTGTAGGTTACTCAATCGGTCACATACACTTTGTAGCACACAAAGATATAATTGAACTACTTAAGGAAACGAAAACCTTTTTAAGGAACTAACATATATATATATATATATATATATATATATATATATATATATATATATATATTGAACGGAGAACTGGTTCAAAACATTAACAATCTGATATCCCATTAAATTGTAAATAAAGGCCATTTAACCAGATTAACGTAAGCAATCCATAATTTGCAAAAGTAAATAAATTAAAATTTCAAACTTTAATGCAAAAACAGATAAGAAATACTAAAGTTATACACCATCACCTGAGATAAGTCTACAGAGAGAGTGAAAGATACACCGTCGTTTGTGTCGACCAATACGACATCTGAGTCTAAGGATGGTGTTGTCACCTTTTTAATATTGTCAAGTTGAGTCAAAACTCCTGGAAAGTAGGTTGCTGGAATGACTGCAATGAATGTATCGAGGATTTCTGTAAGATTAAACAATACCAGAAAAAAAGATAGAAACTGCATTAATTTTATGAATTCTATGTTAATGAAAGAAATGAAACGTTAAATGATTAGATACAAAGTGATATTCTAAGCAGAACATGCAGTAAGACTACCATTAAAACTCAAGGAATAACTGTCTGAAGTAGGTTGCACACGGCCTTTTTATGAGTGCTGGCTCCGCTCATTTTAAAAGACCTTACCGTCGGAGACGCAAATCCGTGAGGTAAGGTTAGGTGTGACATTTTTTGAGATCGCATCGCACCAGCATCTCCGCAGATGCTGATCGCCCGAGGGAAACACATTACTACTGTCACACCCCTCTGCAGTCAGCAGTATGACTTCACCCACAGTCCTTGAGTAGCTGCATTTAGTCTTACCGTTCTTCAATCGACCTGCTTGGCATGGTAGGACCTACAGGAACATGCGTGTCGGCCAATATAGCTCGGTCCGGTCGTCATGATAGGAAAGCCCGACCACCACGTCAAGTTAGCATCCACGGTCGAGTCCGACTCACTAGCACGGTGGATAACGCGTCCGGGCTTTAAACAAAATGAATGTGGATATCAGAATTGGAGTTCAGGTACTTTCAGGTAATAAGTCTATATGGGACGGAAACTGGCGTCCCAAATAACACTATTAGCTATAATCCATCTGTTCTGCGAAAACCATATAAAATAGCTTTCTCAATGGAATCCGCACATCATGCATACACCAATGTAGAAACCTGAATATCAACGATGTAATAATCCAACAGCTTACAACTGCGATATAAAAATCTTCCGTTAGTTACTTAAGAACTTTCAATACTTCCGACTAGTATGATGGTCCATAGGAAAAATTTATCAGTAGCACAAATCAATGAAAATATCATACATTAAATTACGGAATAAGGAAACGATTTTGGTTCATAAGTAAATATATATGTAGCCCATTTACGAAGTGATTAAAAACTATGAACTTAAAAAACCACAAAAAGATTCAAATGTCACATAGGAATAAAACGGTTTGAATGAAAGTAACCCTTAATTTTGTGGACATAAGAAATTTGAATAGTTAGCATCTAACCTGACTGCTTTGGTTTCATAGAAAACTTGATCAATTTCCCCTGCGAATTATTCATCGTTATGTTACCAGTATCTGGAGATATATGCTAAAAAATATAATACATAAACAGCAGATATAAAGATTGTGAACATCAAGGATAATGAGCACGAGGTTTATTGTATGGATTATACTGCAAGATCGTGCATGTAACACAGCTCACAGATTCATTTCAAGTGAAAATCAGTGTCAGACTAGATTGGTTACTCTCACCCTTTATATTTTTCCTGATGGTGGACGGGATTATGAAGACGTCAAAATCTTAGTGGAAGCACAGAATACAGCTCAGATACAGTTGGACCATTTGGACAAGAGAAACGTGATGCAGATGTGAAGACACGGATTAGCAAAGCAAAAGTAGCATTTCTACAATTGAAAAACATCCAGAACACAGCAACTGTTAACCAACAACAAAACACAATTTACGATAGAAACATCAAAACCGTTCTATTGTGTGGAGAAGAAAGTTGGCGAACTACCAAAGTCATCTTCCACAAGATACAGATATTTGTAAACGGTTGTCTACACAAGATACTCCGGATAAGTTGGCCAGACACCATCAGTAACAACCTGCTGTGAGAAGAGACCAGATTACAGCTGAGGAAGAAATTAAAAACAAGACCTGGAAGGATAGGATACACATAGAGGAAATCACTCAACTGTGTTGCGAGGCAAGCCCTAACTTGGAACTCTCAGGGCCAAAGGGAAAGAGGTTAACCAAGGGACAAATTGTGCCGAGAATTGGAGACAGACATGAAAAAAGGTTAACAGGCATAAATAGGTAATCTTGAATGAGTGGACACGAAGGTGGCTTTCATAAATAAAGGGAATGCCTCACATTTATAGCAAAAGTACACAATGACAAAGCTGTTGATAAAAGCTAGTAGAATTAAAGTGAAACTAATTTCAGTGTAAATGGGAAATTCAATATTTCAAAATAGATCTTTGTGAACATAAATTTAGCTACATGAAACTGCAACATTGGTATACTAAAATGACCACATTGTAATGTCGATTAATCGACTAAACGTACAAGATGGTTTATAACTATATATCAATCTAAGAAAATAATATAAAGCTAAACTTTATTATCAGATTTGTGAAGATTATCTAATTCAAAATCACTGTAACACTAGCTTTAGAATAACTGAAAACCAATAATAATTGGACATTTGTTTGATTCGAACATGAGACTCACGAGCATTTTTCAGTTAGAATGATGAAAAGGCGCAGTAGGCAAGAAATACTTATTTTGACAGAACAATGTGTAGACGTAACTGACCTGAAGAATGTGATGTATTTGTGCTACACATTGCGAATAATTCGGTAATTTGTCAAGGCATTTTATATGAAATTAAACTAAGGTCAATTAACTAAAAGTCTAAATAGACATAAGGCGATAATTGTAAATGGAATATTAACGTATTACAGAGATGTATATAAATGTATAGAGCAAATACATCACATTTTTTAGATCAATTACGTCTTCTCATGGTTCTATCAAAATTTATAAAAGGGACTAATTGTTTTAAAGTAAAAGATACTTACCCAGAATCGTAAACCTTTCTCATTTTCTTCTCCGCGTCTTAGTAAATTGATAACAGAAGGAGTCTGACGAGCGATTTCCGCGATTAAATGGAGAAACATAGAGACTGTTTGAAGCTTTTTTAAAGTCAGGATCGATGAGAATTCCGAATTTACCGAAGAGTTAGTAGACCAATTATGATCAGATGCAAGAAGGGTGGGAGTCATATCTAATGCAAATCTCATGCTGTCTAGTAATTGTCTAGCAATTGAATGACGTTCAGAACTGAAATAAATTTCAATGAATTCAGGAGTAATGATGTGTATTAAAACTCATGCAGAAACTTTGCAGTGTTAGATGGCTCTGAATGGTAAAAAAATTGTAACGATTTCACTAATTTGGTCAATAGAAAGAAACGATTTATCTTAACATTTAAAATAAGGACTAACTCGAGAAGTTGCAAATAGATAACAGGGCGTGATAAGCACGAAATCTATAGATCACGAATATATTTACAAGAACTAAATCAGTTGGACTGTATAATTTTTATAAATATTCACAATCAAACAACCTAGTTTAGAAATTATATCAAATGATCAGTCAGTCACAATCAAAATTAAGCGAGTCAGCCAATCAGTTACAACATAGAACTTAGTACATGAGTACATAAGTACATAAGTTCAGGTTGCCATACCCCATCATCACAGAGATGCAACTGCCAGTTCAAATCCCATAATGGTAGAGATAGTAGAAGTATTAGCAGTAATGGAGAAGATTAGGGAACGAAGATATGACTCGAAAAGTTTCATTCAGTCAGATAACTTAAAGGAGAGAGAGAGAGAGAAAGACATGATGAGGAATTCAGAAGATTAGAGTTGGAGAGAACAGAATGAAAGAATGCACCTGCGTCATTGCAAACGGTTTTGAGCCATATCGCTGAACGTCTCTAACCATCGGTTACTTTTGTCTCACAGATAGCCTACATCTATCAACATAACACAGTCCACTTGTCAGTGACCTAGCATCCGTTTCCTAACAACAGTATTGCTTACTCGGTTGTCCTAGGATACACGAGCATTGCTTCGGAGACACCTTTAATCGAATACTAATAACCAACGAATCTCCTCTACTCTTACTGGCCATGTTTCGCATCCATATAGTAGGACGGAGCAAACTGCTGAACAGTAGTAGACTCGTCCTTTAGTCAGCGAACGGATATCTCTTCTACGCCATGAGTGACGCAAGTTGGCAAAAGCCAATCGAGCCTTGTGTATCTGTGCTGAGATTTCGTCAGACACCAGGTCATCAGCACTGATGAGATTCTCGAGATAAGTGGAGCGTTCTACACCTTCGACTACTTCACTCTCTATCACTAGTTCAGGTGCCGATGCAAGCCAATCTTGAAGCGACATTTTACATTTCGAGGGGTAAAACCGCATCCCGAACATGCTCTCACTCGACCAGTAGCGTCCGATGTACGGTTAATGTACTTCTTCGGTACACCTTTTTAATAACACACACTGTCACAGAACCTCTCGATCCAGAGTCGGACGCCGCTTCAAGGTCGAGAAAAGCTACTATTGTAGAGCGTCTGGTCGTGTGTATTTGTTCTAAAGCCTGTCGTAGTGTGAATATCTGGTCTATACATCCACGTCTAGGTCGAAAACCAAACTGGTTTTCTCCAGTCTGCGCTTCACGAGCTTTCATTAAACATCGGATTATTACTGGGGACAATATTTTAGATGTTATATTAGTCAAACTGATTCATTTGATTGTCACAAGACTTTTGTTCTTTCTTATAGACTGGGACAATAAGTGATTGAGACCAGTCAGATGGTATTATGCCCACTTCGCAAATTCTACCCAAGATCTCAGTCAACCTAGCTGCTAAAACTGGACCACCATCCTTCAAAATCAGAGGGTTCAGTCGATCAGGTCCCGCTGCTCTCCTTGCTTCAGATTTCCCATAGCTTCGCAAAGAATCTGCGGACTTACATGACTGGAGATCGTGGGTAACCGAAGTGTATTAGAAGGCCAGTTGAACAGATCCCTAAAGTGTTCTCCCCATCAATTCAATCTCCCACATTGAGAACAAATGATACAGCCATCCTTTTCTGAGATAGCGTCGCTAACAGACAGATTTCTAATACCGGTTTCCCTGATAAGTCGAAACAACTGTTTGCTGTTACCTATCTCCACTGTCTTTTCCGTCTCCCTTACTTTTGCTCTCCACCACCGTTCACGATCATTGCGAAGCGGGATGTAATTACCAGCGTCTATCAGTTCTTTGGATGCTATTGAGAACTTCGGCTTGTTCTTAGTCTTATGCTTTACCTTGCTAGCAGATATTACTGCAGTTTTCACGGAATTTTCGATATCACTCCAAGCTGCTTCCGGATGGGAATCACTTACATTGCCGCCTAGCTGTTTTTCTAGTTGTTCCTGAAATATATTCTTAGCTCTATTATCATTAAGTAGAGCATTAAGAGGTTTCATTGGGATATTTTTCCAACGTCCAGTAAGACTCAAACAAATACGCGCTCGCACTCCGGCATGATCTGAATCTAAACATGTGACCCAGAACGAGCGACAGTCCTCGATCTGTGGCTGATGGAGATTTTATCCAGTTGGGTCCAGCGTTGTGACGACTTTGAGGGTTGCCAGGTCAACAGATGTTTATCCTTATGCCTAATGTTAGTGTCTGCTATAGATAGGTAGTTATCTGAGCACAGTTACAGCAGACAGTCGCAGCGACACCTTAACATCCATCCAGGTGTCTTTCCTTTTCACTTAGTATACCTACATGAGCCTTAAAGTCACCAGGCGAATACGAGCTCGTACTAGAGCATGATCTGAATCTAAACATGTGACCCAGAACGAGTGACAGTCTCCTATTGAACCTCTCCTTCGGTGGGTGACAGCTACGTGATCTAGTTGGGTTCATTGTTGGGTCCGCTTAGGGGGTTGCCATGTCAAGAGATGCTTTTCCTTATGCTGAAGATTATTATTTTCTAGAAATAGGAGATTATCTGAGCATAGTTGCAGCAGACGGTCACCATTATATGATATTCGAGCCACGACACCATAAGATCCACCCAGGTGTCTTTCCTTTTCACTCAGTCTACCTACTTGAACAGTGAAGTCACCAGCCATTATCACTATATCAGAGTGCCTAACCATTTGGACGAGGTCATATCTTTCCGAGTCCTTACTGTCACGTTCAGTCGGACAGCGCACAAGCGACTATCGACCGGGATCCAGTCTAGGAGCACTAGTTCGGCCCTAGGACTAAATGCAATACCTATGCCAGCGAGACCCTGGTAAGCAGCTTCAGGGCTTCCATATACACGAAGAGTAAATCGAGCTACTTCTTTATTTTGACAAGGTAAAATCAAATACATCGGTGGCACGAAATTCTAAAATCCTAGCTAAGCCTGTTGCCCAATTTGACACAATGTTCATACATCAAATGCTCCAACAACTGTGTTTCAGGAGACAAGGAATGGTGTTTCGTGAACTCACATCGTTTGCATTGGCGGTACGGGTTGATAAAGGAATGTGAGAAGAGTTGATCGTGGAGATAAGAAAGATGTTAGGGGGTGTAGAAAGGATTTGATTGCGACCGATTTTGTCTCGCGTGCTATTTCACTTATCGGGGTGGATGTCACTTCCCGGCTGCCCACACTGTGGGTGTATCTTGAGGAATCTGAAAAGGAAGGTAGATTAGTGTTGGTCTTAACGACCTGGGAGCGTGACCGCAGAGTCCAAGGGTCCAATTGCTTGAGGTCGGTCACTCACGGCCTTTTTATGGGGGTACTTAAAGTGTTAGCTCCGCTCTTGTTTAAAATGCCTTAGCATCGGATACGGAAATCCGTGAAGTAAGGTGAGGTGGGACATTTTTAGGGTCGACCTTTTCTAACCCTTCCTTCCGTCTTACCGTTCACTAATCGACGTGCCTGGAATCGAAGAACCTACAGGAACATATGTTCCAGCCAATATAGCTCGGTTGGATCATCACGATAGGCAAGGCCAACCAACACGACAAGGGAGCAGCTATGGTCGGGAAGCGAGTCAACTATGTAGGTGGGCCTACGTTGCCATATCACAATAGCACGATGAGATGAAACTAGCAAGATAAATACTGATGGATTCGAAAAAAAGAATTAGAAATATGGTAAGAGAAGAAGTCAAAGTAGTACATATGATGAATAAGGAAACACAAGGTCTAAACAAGACAAAGAATAGACGAAGAAACTGTACAACTATAAGAGACTATGAGCAACCTGCATCAACCAGTTCGTTTAATCCACGTAACACATTGGGTCTAAACTCAGAATCGCTCACTCGATGGTCCAAATACACGCGAGCAAAGTTTCAAAATTTCCATCATCAATCAGTATTAACGTAAGAATATTCTCTTTCTTTAGTAGTGTTTTTGTGGCTCACCCAAGGACGCTTCTTTCTTGTATAAAAAAAACTCGATTTGTGTGCTTGTTAACCTCATATTTTCTTGGTACTTGTAGAATACACTTCCTACGGCTTGTCAAGACTTCTTCCTCTAATTAGTGGGGCCTTGGGACGCTCGGATTAGAGTAGCCTACCGTGTCGCTGGATCATTTGTCTTCGTTCTCGTTTACCGACTAAGGTGAACTCGTAATAGTTTCAAGCATGTTAATTGACGAGCGTAACGGATACAGACCTGTCCAGAGCCAGATTCTGAATACGGAGAGAGAGAAAGAGAAGAATCTCAAACCTTCTTGCACTGTTACTCAAGACCATTAGAAGACGGTCTATTCTATCGACGCTATCGATAAACCGAGTAACATCATCGGTGTAGTCTAAGTCAACAAGTGTACCTTGGAAAAAGATCAAATCCTGAAGATCCCGTGGAGGAAGTGATTTCAAGAAGATAGTAACTAAATAAAAGAGGGACAGTGAACAACCCTTACGAACACCACTTGAAGATAACAATTTTGGTGGCAATTCTCCAGCAAATGCGACTCGATTAATAGTGTTTAAAGAGAGAGCAGTCATGAGGTGATATTTACTTTTATTGGTACATATTTCGATGACAGACAGTGACAAAAAACCTCCGAGTCAACTAAACTGGACGCTGCCTTAGGGCCATGTGATACAGTTATGGTCGAAGGTCGGTAAGTAGGCCTATGATAAAACTTGGCGAAGAGGGAATAGCTGGTTAGTACATTCACGTCTACATCTGATACCAGCTTGGTAATCCCTTATTTGTTAGCTCCATAGAACAAAAAATCGATGCCCGTTTACATAGGCTTGTATAAGAGACATTATATTGATGAAAATGATTAACTAACAGTGCTTTCTCATAAACTAGGAGTCAGCAATCCAGATCAGTCGGATGGAATGACGTCCAGTTCTCAGTTACTAGTGTTACTTATAGCCGCTGCTTATGAACCTTTTCTGCATTTTTGCTCTTCTGAGATGATACGTAAGAGTTGGAAGAGCGGAATATATTAAAGTTTAAGTATTTAATACACTTCATATACAGTTCAAAATAAACATGTTACTTACACGCTGTTGTTAGCAAGCTGTTGTCTGATTTCATTATCAGTGAATTTAGACGTGAAATTCAGAATATAATCCGGATTTAGACGATATAGAGTTTTGGCATTGTATGAAATACTATGAAGACTCCGTCCGTAATTCTAAATGAAAAGAGTCATTTATACAATGACTGAATGCGCTCAAAAGTCACATGAACAGTGAAAAATAACATACGTATGGATAAGAATAGTAAACTATTCTAAAACGCATTATCAATTGATGCAATCTTCACAAAATCGGTATTTAGTACAGCAGTATTAAACGCATATCGAATATTTGGAGATCATTACTTAATAGTTCATCTCTACAGGCATTAGAGCGACAAAACCCTGAAGTAACGAAATGGTTGTAATCTTTTCTATTACACATCGGCAGCCTTGCCTGTATCGAGAAAGTTGTAATCGTTGGGCTTTTCATAACTTGACGAATGGAATAAGTTATATTTTGAATAAAAGAGTGCCAAAAACGAAAAGTTTTATTTGCATTTATTTAAGAACTATGTTGATACTGAGAACAAACAAACTTACATAAATTTCAGAGGAATTGCTGGAAACATTTGGACACAACCAATTAAAATCTGCAAGGTAGTAAAAAATGTGAACACCAAAGCCTCAACTTTGTTAAGAAAATAAACAATAAAAAATCTTAGTAGCTACCAATGAAGCGATAGCAGTAGATGTTTAGTACAGACATTTGGTACTACCATAGAATAAAATTATAAAGAGCAAAAATGAGGTAGCACCTATTTAATTACCCTTGTGCTTCTTTGTACGAAGACTCGGAGGTCGTAAGGGATTATTAGATACTCGACCAGAAACTAACATGCGATCTCGCTTCATTGAACTACAGTTATTTTAACAGAGCTTAAAAAGAGATTATGTTAAACTGTTTAAAACCAAATGTGATTAGAATAAAGCTCAAGATATATAAACGTACTTTCAACACATGTTAGTATTTCATGTTATAATACATTAATTGTGTTAAAATAAATAACTAAACAATGCAACAAATGAGGAGATAATATTGTTAAGAATTGACAGAGTAAATTATCGTACAACCAATGAATAAGTAGCGAAGAATACTCCTATTCAAGAGCCGAAGTCTAATTGAATATATACTCGACAAGGAATTCTTTAAGATTAGAAGGTTTATCGTACTGCTATGAAAAATGTAGTAGAAAGCAACAGACTGATAGGCAACAGCAGACAGTTGTTCCGTCTTATCAAGGAAACCGATATTAGGAATCCGAATGTGAATGAGACAATCTCGGATAAGGATGGGACTATTATTCATTCTCAATTAAGCAGATTGTATCGATGGGCAGAACACTTTAGGGATCAGTTCAACTGGCCTTCAGCCACACTTTTTTCACTACAACAGGTCCTGGAACACAGACACACATTTAGGCGTCCTACAATAGTTGTCTTCCTGGACCTTAAGGCGGCATTCGACTCTGTGGATTGAGAGGTTCTGCGGCAGTGTCTGTCATTGGAAGGAATACTAAAGAAGTACAGTAAACGTACACAAGCTCTCTACTCGAACACCACTGGTCGAGTTAGAGCTCATGGCGAACTGTCATTGGAATCGATTACTTCAAGTGGTGTGTGCCATGTATGTTCAATTCCTCCGTTCTTGTTTAATTTTATCATGGACATACTCCTAGATATACCATTATCTTCGTCCGAATTTTCAAGAGTACACCTTCCAGCAGGAA
Source organism: Schistosoma turkestanicum (assembly GCA_944470395.2). Taxonomy (NCBI): domain Eukaryota; kingdom Metazoa; phylum Platyhelminthes; class Trematoda; order Strigeidida; family Schistosomatidae; genus Schistosoma; species Schistosoma turkestanicum. Next base: position 14,057,358 of record OX103979.1, on the reverse strand, counting down.
AATCGCTTGTTGACGTAGAATATGCTGATGCCTTAGTCCTACTTGCCGAAGCTGACAAAATGCAGTCTTCTGGCTACCCTAAGCAACAATGCGAGCATGTTCGGCATGCGATAACAGCTGAAATGCAAAATGTTGCTTCGAGATTGGCCTACATTGGCACCTGAACTAGTGATAGGGAGTGAAGTAGTCGAACACGTATACCGCTTCACTTATCTCGGGAGTCTCATCAGTGCTGATAGCCTGATGACTGACGAAATCTCAGCAGGGACATACAGAACTCGATTGGCTTTTGCCAACTTGCATCACTCATGGCGTAGGCGAGATATCAGTCTGCTAACCAAAGTACGTGTGTACTGCGCAGCAGTTCGGTCAGTCCTACTGTACGGGTGTGAAACATAGCCAGTAGACAGACAGACAGATACAACACAGAAATTCGTATGTACGTACATCAGTTCAGGTTGCCATGCCCCATCAGCACAGAGACGCAACTGTCAATTAAAATCACATAGTAGTGGCGATAGTAGAAGTATTAGCAGTAATGGAGAAGATTAGGGTTCGAAGATATGATTTGAGAAGTATAATTCAGTGAGACAGGAGGACACTCCCAGGTTACTGGTTTCCGATCATCAATGTATTCCGAGCATTGCTCGTATATCTCCGGACAACCGAGTAAGTAATGCTGCGTTAGGGGACGAGTACTAGGTAAGGAGGGCAGATCAATTGATGAAGTATTAAAACATCTTCAGTTGAGGTGGTTGAGACATGTGTTGCGTATGCCCAACCAGCGACTGCCTCGTCGAGCTCTTTTGTGGTATAGAGGTGGGCTGGAAGAAAGCCAGGGGTGGCAAAACTAAAACATGGCACAAATCCATGAAGTCACTGACAAGTGGACTGAGCCATGTTGGTAAGTGTCGACTACTTGGTTGGGGCCCGCGAGATGATCGTGATCGATGCTTAGAGGCCCTGAATGACATGGCACAAAATTGTTTGCAATGGCGTAGCTAACATTCATTCTGTATTTTCTCAAATGATGACCTTCAGAGTTCCGCATCACCTTTATCTTTTTCTTTTTGGGTTTGCTTCACTAGATCCTACTTCTTGAATTATATCGTCGAAACCTAATCTTCTCCATAACTGCTAACACTTTTACTACATATATCACTATGGGATTTGAATTGACAATTCGATCTCTTTGTGCTAATGTGGTATGGTGACTTGAACTGATGTACGTACGTAGGAAGGTCTACATTCTTAGCTGACTGAGACATAGTGACTTTGTGTTAGTTACTCCCTGTTACTTGGCCTAGGTTATTTCAAGTTAAAATGTAAAAGCAGTAATAAACAGGGATGCAGCATATTTCATATGTAATTATTGATAGATAACTTATAAGAAACTACGTTGCTGATACATGCAAAATGATAATATCGATATTATATCATGGCATAAAATAGGCCAAACAGGAGAGTATCGATACTACATACAACTGGGAATTTTAATCTTACAATATGTTTAAGCCAAAAGTTGAATTGATTCATTAAAAATTAAACCGACTATTTTAATAGCTACCAAGCCAGCGATATTAAAATCATTCATGCCTAAAAACCATGAGGCAATTCGAGAATTCGACTTAAAAATTGTTAACTGCATTGAAAAATTCTGTGGAATAATAGTTATCTATAGACAACGTGGGATTTACCGCAAATGTATATCGACCGAAGTTGTTACACCTCATATCATAACAACCAGAAAGAAAACTAACAATGAATTAGAAAAGGGAAGATGATATTTAGTTGAAAACTAGACACAAGAAATATATTTCACAAGGATCGAATGCGATTGAAAAATAAAAAGTATGGCATCACACTAAAATCAAGATCTACATGACATAAAGAATGAAGTTAACTTGGGTAGTACAACCGATTTTAGGCCATATCATTCCGACGTCTCGAAACATCGATTACGAATATAATGAAGCTACCAATGCAATAAATATTTTCGAGATTATAGTGCTATAGAAGAGTCACGAAATAGAAAAAATAGGATGCATATTTGTTTTATATTTCAAGTCAATTTTATTGAATACAAATAACGTTCAATCAAAAGCTGAAACAGAAACGAAACTTACATTTAACCAAATACTCACAAGAATCTATGAGTGGAACTCCTTTCTTGCACTGATAAGAATCATTCACTACGTAGCAATCATGAATTCCAGCATCGCACAGCATGTAGCCTTGATTAGCAGCCTGAATGCACATATCTGGTCCACACATTTGTTTACTCATGAACTGATATGAGGCCTGAAAAATATATGAACACTGAAACCATCAGATGTAAGAATAATGTTGGAAACAATGTAAAGGCGAAAAATAGCACTACTTGATTTTGTCACAATTAGAACGTGTAGTGGCTTTGAATGGTAGACTTAATGAACGGAGTTAGTGAAATCACAGACAACAGAAGCTGAAAATATTGACTATGATACATGTGCGACCTTAAAGCGACGCTGAAATGACCCAGATAAAATTCACTTGCTTACTAAGGTCCGGGGTTGGCAATAGATTAGTGTGAATAATTAGAATTAGTATTTGGAGTTAGAAGGGTCAGGAATAAGTGTTGAGGTTTTTCACTACGAACCGACATCAGCTATGATACCAATATGTTATTTAACCAAATGGACCGATGAATTTCACGCCTAAATCCAGGACTTGTCATCTTAAAATTTATTGGTTTGACCAAAAATTATAGTCTCACCGGAACACCTTAAGGCTACTTAGATAAGCACATATTTCAGCAAATATTAAACATTTTATTACTCAATAAATTTTATCTCTTTATGTTTTGATAGTTTATTTACACACCCTTCGTTCCATTTTACACCTTACTGGTACTTGAGAAGCTCTAATGAGGGTTAAGATGGTATATTCAACCTGCTACAACGTAAGCGTGAATTATTTGGATAATGAAACCATCAACTAGACAGTGGCACCAAGAAGTATGAATAATTTTTAGGTTTTCTGCATTTAAAAAAAAACAATCAGTTCACTTTAGGTTTTTACAATACGCTTTATTGATATCCGCCTAACCGACATGAAAGCTCAGGATGGAACGAACATAAAAACAGGGAAAATTTATTACTAACAAGATATGCATTTATTTAAACGAACTTGATTGAAACGTAACTTACTGAATCTGGACACACCCAATCATTTACATCTAAAAAGAGAAGGAAGTACTTATCAGTAGCTAATTATATTAAGACCACTAATACTTAAAAAAATAAGATAATCGAGCATAAAAGACTATTTTGCATTATAAGCAAAAATGATTACATTCATTTAGATAATGCGCAACAAAATATATATTCAAGGAAGCTGTGCGACGAGCATAACCAATAATTTATGGAATATAATGGTCAGTATAATCAGTTGAACTACAATAAAATCTTCAAATTTAACTATTTAATATCATATAATAAAAGGCTGACAATTTTTGAGGGGATCATTGCAGTAGGACACCATGTGACGAAGCATATCTACTCCAATCCAGTTTCCGAAACTACCAAAAGGTTGGAATGTTTAGTTGATGCCGGATCGGCATAAAACATAATTGCAGATTTCAGGTAACAAGTATAAATTAATATACTTTCGTTACCCTGATATTTCTTAGAAAAAAAGGAACTGCAGGGTTGTACACACTTTTCATAACATGAAACTTCACCCTCAGACCTTGAGCTGCTGCATTTAGTCTTACGGTTCTCTAATCGACCTGCCTGGCATGGTAGAACCTACAGTAACGTATGCTCCAGTCAATACAGCTCGGTTGGGTCATCGCGATAGGCAAGCTCGACCACCATGTATAGGTAGCAGCTACGGTCAGGTTGAGCCATTGCAAATGAATATGAGCCATGTCGTTCAAAAAAGCTTAAGTAAGACAGAGGTGTATATAGAACTGATTTGTCATTCAATAAGAAATAATGCGATATCTTACTGTAGTGTTGAAGATAGCAAGATTATAAAAAATGTTACATACAGAATATACGATGAGTAGGAATCAATGTATTCAATGACATACTTGAGAAAATAACTGACACAGCGTAGTAGGTTCCATTGATTTTTGCGAAGCACCTGTTTGAGAACAAATAGGTTACATATTTTATTGCGGACGAAAATTGAAAATAAAGAAATAAAAACTGAACATTTGATTCATAATTTATTACTTTTATAATACGTAAATAATACGTGATAATTCATATATTTAGTAGGCAACGTAACTACATTTTTCACGATTACAACGATGAAATATTTTTACGTAGCAACTATGTCAACTAAATACGAGCTTAAAACAGAGATCTTCACACGAATCAAACAAGTGAACTAACGTAACTAGTAGGTTTGAGGAAAAACGTAAAAACAAACGACACTGAACAGATTGAATGAATAACTAATTAGTGAAGAGGATGAAGAATGGGTTCACGAAAGTGAACGAATTATTTAAAACACTACGTTTTCTTATGAAGTTTCATTTCGAAAATTGACTATTTGTCTTGAGGCGTACAGAGATCAACAGGGAGCTGCAAAACGATAAAAGTGATCGAATCAAATTGTAGCATCAGATAACAAGGACATGGTTCGGTGGTCTGGTGCTCACTAGAGACAGAAATCATTATTAGGAAATTTTAGACCAAAGGATTCTCAAATGATTACAAGTGAGAATATTAGTTCGTCATTTCTCCTCCATAGTTCAAATACTTTAACAACCTTTATTCAATTGTTGCTTAACTGATCATTCGTTTCCTTAACATTTTATCAGTATCATCTCCCTATGCGTCACCGATTGCCATGCCAGTCAGTCATTCAGTTACAAGGTAGAACTTCGTACGAACGTACATCAGTTCAGGTTACCATACCACGAGACGAATATGTCAGTTCAAGTCTCATTGTGGTTGGAGTTGGGTCATCACGATAGGCAAGCCCGACCACCACGTCAAGGTAGCAGCCACGGTCTGGAAATGTTATTCCCGGTCTTCTGAAACCCCGTACCAAACAACAAATTGGAGGTCTTAATACTCGAACCTTGTGTCAAATAGGGTCAGTCAATCGGTTACAACGTAGAACTTCGTACGTACGTAGATCAGTTCGGATTGCCATACCACAGAGACAGAGACGCAATAGTCAATTCGAATAGAGATAGAAGAATTAGCAGTAATGGAGATGATTAGAGTTTGAAGATATGGTTCGAAAAGAATAATTCGGTGATATGAATCTAAAAAGAGAAAGGCATAGGTGATGAGGAATCCAGAAAATTAGAATTTCACAGAACACAAAGAGTGGATGCACCTGGGCAATCGTAAACGATTGGTTACTATCGTCTCGCGGACCCCAACCAGGTAGCCTACATCTACCAGCATAACTCAGTCCACTTGTCAGTGATTTCATGGATTTGTGCCACGTTTTGGTCTGGCCGCCCCTAGCTTTCTTCCGACCTACTCCTACATCACAAAACATAGCTCGTCGAGAGAGTTGGTGGTTGGGCATTCGTAACACAAGTCCCAACCATCTCAACTGGAGTTTCACTACTTCATCTACGGATCTGCCATCCCTACCTAGTACTCGCTTCCTAACAACAGCATTGCTTACCCGGCTGTCCCACGATACACGAGCAGAGGAATGCTTTGAAGACACCTATGATCGATGATAATCAACCTACGAATCTCCTCTACTCTTACTGGCCATGTTTTACACCCGTATAGTAGGACTGAGCGAACTGGTGCGCAGTACGCTCGTACTTCGGTTAGTAAAGGGATATCTTGCCTGCGCCATAGGTGACGCAAGTTGGCAAAAGTCAATCGAGCCTTGTGTGTCCGTGCTGAGATTTCGTCAGTCATCAGGCCATCAGCACTGATGAAAATCCCTAGATAAGCGAAGTAGCCAACACACTGAACAACTTCACTCCTTATCACGAGTACAGGTACCAACGCAAGCTAATTCCGAAACATTTTGCATTTCGACTGGTGTTGCATGCCGAACATGCTTGCATTTTTGCTTAGGGTAGTCAGAAGGCTGCTTTTTGTCAGTCTTCACAGAATAGAACTATGTTTTCAGTAAGCGTGTCTACTGGTAGAAGGTCCACTCGTGAAACGTCAGATGAAGATAAGGTTAGCTCTAAAAGCATGTCTACTACAAAGTTAAACAAGAATGAAGAGAATGGACAGCCCTGACGAAAACCACTTGAAGTTATCGATTCTAATGACAGTTCGCCATAAGCTCTAACTCGACCAGTGGCGTTCCAGTAGAGAGCTTGTATAGGGTTAATGTACTTCTCTGGTACTCGTTTCAATGACAGACGGCCATAGAACCTTACGATCCACAGAGTCGAATGCCCCTATAAGGTCCAGGAAGACAACTGTTGTCAGACGACAAAATGCATGTCTGAATATATGTGGTCTAAACATCCACATTCAGGTCTGAAACCAGCCTGGTTTCCTTGAGACTGCTTTTCACGAGCTCTAGTAAGGCGTCTAAGTATAATCGAGGCCAACAATTTAGAAACTATATTAGTTATACTGGTTCCCCTGTGATTGTCGCACGAGGACTTTTGTCCTTACTTATACATTGGGACAATCAGGGATTGAGACCAGTCGGATGAGATTATGTCCAGTTCTCAGATTCTGCCTAAGACCTCACAGTCAATCTAACTGTTAAAACTGAACCACCACCATTAAACGTGTTAGGGAGAAGCCTATCAGGTCCCTGAGAATGAATTTTTCACGCATGAAAAAGACAAATACCACTTGCGAGTCAAACCAAAATGTGAAGGTTATCCCAGTAAACCAGATTGCAAAGGCTCAAAGGGGTTCTAAAAAGTAATCAGATTAATTAACAGGCTCTGAATATTAAATTTTCTGAAACATTTTGGAAATACGATGACATTTAACAAGGTAATTATAATGACTACAAAAGTAGTTATCGAATAACTAAATACAAGCGTTACAAACTATAAAATAACAAATTGCTTACTCGTGTTTTCCCATATGTGTAGGAACAACTTCATCAGTTATTTTATAAAATTCGTTGTTCGTATATATGTTTTTTTCACCATTATAAAATGTGCCGTTACCCAACTGACTGTGGCAGGTTCCATTTCGTACTTCACCCTAGAAAATGAAATAATCCATAAAATCAAGATGTTACATAGATTCAAGTTTCCATACCACATAAGCAGAATGAGATGGAATTCGATTCAAATCCCATAGTAGTAGAGACAGTAGAAGTAGTAGTGGCAATCAAAAAGATCAGGGATCATAGATATCAATCAAAAAGTGAAATCCAGTGAGATAAGATTAAACAGTGAATAAAGTGTTCATCAGGAATTCAAATTAGAATTTGTAAGATGACAAAGAGATGCATCTGCGTCATTGCAAATAATTTTAAGCGATGTCATTCAACCTTGACATGCTGTTTGAGCTTGCTTATCGTAATGACCCAACCGAGCTATATTGGCTGGAACATACGTTCCTGAAGGTTCTACCGTGCCAGGCAGGTCGATTGGAGAACGGTAAGACTAAATGCAGCAGCTCAAGGTCTGAGGGCGAAGTCGTACTGCTCCACGTGGAGGGATGTAACAGCAGTAAGGTGTTTCCCTCGGAAAACAAGCATGTGTAGCGATGCTGCCTTCTCACAAGGAAGGAAGGGGTTAGAAAAGGTCGACCTTAAAGATGTCAAGACTCACCTTACTTCACGGATTTCCGTCTCCGACGGTAAGGCCTTTCAAACAAGAGCGGAGCTAACACTTCAAAAACTTCACATGAAAGGGGCGTTTTGACCGGCTTTAAGCAATTTTCCATTTGGCTCTACGGTCAGGCTCTCAGTTTGCTTAAACCAACATTAATCCAACGTGCTTGTAAGGTTACTTAGGAAGTACCCTTCACCAGTGTGGGAAGACAGGAAGTGACAACTACCTAAACACCCAAAAAAGCACATCAGACGGGATGGGTAACAATCTAATCCTTCTTACACACTCTAACATCTCTCTTATCGCCACGAACAAACATTTTTTCGTACATTTGACAAATTTTATTCCAGTCAGTCAGATGCAACGTAAAACTTCGTACGTAGGTACATCAGTTCATGTTGCCATACCTTATCAACACAGAGACATAATTGCCAATTCAAATCCAATACTAGAAGAGGTAGTAAAGGTATTAAAAGTAATCGGAGAGGTTAGGATTAGAAGATATTATTCAAGAAGTATGATTCAATGAGTAAAGTTTAGAAAGTCAAGACTAGGGGGGGTTGAAGAATCCAGAAGATTAGGATTTGAGAAAGCACAAAGAATCATTGCACGGGCGCCATTACGAACGATTCTGAGCCATGTCATTCAAGGTCTCTAACATTCGATTATTATCATCTCACGGACCCCAACCAGGTAGTCGACAATTACCGACATGACTAAGTCTACTCGTCAATGACTTCATGGATTTATGCCACGTTTTAGTCTGGCCGCCCTAGCTTTCTTCCAACCTGCTACAACACCACAAAACAAAGCTCGTCGAGGCAGTCGGTGGTTAGGTATACGCAACACATGTCCCAACCACCTCAACTGATGAATTTTCATTACTTCATCTATTGATCTGCCATTCTTACCTAGCACCCGTTTCCTACCTTCTAAATTGTTAGCCTCGATTATACTTAGATGTCTAACTAGAGCTCGTGAAGAGCAGACTAGAGAAAACCAGTCTGGTTTTCGACCTTGACGTGGCTGTATAGACCACATCTTCACACTACGACAGGTCCTGGAACACAGACACATATTTAGACGTCCTACAATAGTCGTGTTCCTGGACCTAAAAGCGGCATTCGACTCAGTGGATCGTAAGGTTCTGTGGCAGTGTCTGTCATTGAAAGGTGTACCAAAGAAGTACATTAACCTTATACAAGCTCTCTACTCGAACACTATTCGGGTGAGAGCATATGGCGAACGGTCATCTGAATTCTCTACATCAAGTGGTGTCCGTCAAGGCTGTCCATTCTCTCCATTCTTGTTTAACTTTGTCGTAGACATCCTCTTAGAGTTAGCATTAAGCTCGTCAGATTTGTCAGGGGTTGACCTTCTACCAGGAAAGTCGCTTACTGATCTAGAATATGCCGATGACATAGTTCTATTCGCTGAAGACGCTGACAAAATGCAGAGTCTTCTGACTACCTTAAGCAACAATGCGAGCATGTTCGGGATGCTGTTTTACCCCTCGAAATGCAAAATGTTGCTTCAGGATTGGGTTGCATCGGCACCTGAACTAGTGATAGGGAGTGAAGTAGTCGAGCGTGTTGACCGCTTCACTTATCTCGGGAGTCTCGTCAGTGCTGATAGCCTGGTGACTTACGAAATCTCAGCGTGGATACAGAAAGCTCGATTGGCTTTTGCCAACCTGCGTCACTTATGGCGTAGGCGTGATATCCGTTCGCTAACCAAAGGACGAGTGTACTGCGCTGTATTTCGCTCCGTCTTACTTTATGGCTGTGAAACATGGCTGGTGAGAGTAGAAGATATTCGTAGGCTACTGGTTTTCGATCATAGGAGTCTGCGAAGCATTGCTCGTATGTCCTGGGACATCCGAGTGAGCAACTCTGTTATTAGGAAACGGGTGCTAGGTAAGAATGGCAGATCCATAGATAAAGTAATGAAACTTCATCAGTTGAGGTGGTTGGGACATGTGCTGCGTATGCTTAACCACCGACTGCCTCGACGAGGTCCAGGAACACGACTATTGTAGGACGTCTAAATATGTGTCTGTGTTCCAGGACCTGTCGTAGTGTGAAGATGTGGTCTATACAGCCACGTCAAGGTCGAAAACCAGACTGGTTTTCTCTAGTCTGCTCTTCACGAGCTCTAGTTAGACATCTAAGTATAATCGAGGCTAACAATTTAGAAACTCTATTATTTAGACTGATTCCCCTGTGTTTGTCACAAGAAGACTTGTGTCCTTTCTTATAGATTGGGACAATCAGTGATTGGGACCAGTCGGATGGGATTACGTCCAGTTCCCAGATTCTACCTAAGATTTCAGTCAACCTAGCTTCTAAAACTGGACCGCCATCCTTCAATAACTCAGGGGTCAATCTGTCAGGACCTGCTGCTCGCCCTCGCTTCAGATTTATTAACCCTTTCTCAACTTCATAAAGACTAGGGCGACTTACGTCCATTTGCCATTCAGGATGACTGGAGGTCGTGGGTAACCGAACAGTGGCTCGAGGCCAGTTGAACTGATCCCTAAAGTGTTCTGCCCATCGATCCAATCTCCTGGATTGAGAATAAATAATAGTGCCATCCTTTTCTGAGACCCTAAGAGGCTTCCTTACGGCGTCTTTCCTACGCCCAGTAAGCCTTAAACAGATACGCGCTCGCACTAGGGCATGATCTGAATCTAGACATGTGCCCCACAACTAGCAAGTCCTCTATCGAACCCCTCCATCGGTGGCTGTTGGCAATGTGATCTAGTTGCATCCAACGTTGAGAAGACTTTGGAGGTCGCCAGGTCAACAGATGCTTTTCCTTATGCCTAAAGTTAGTGTTTGCTAAGAATAGGCAGTTGTCTGAGCATACTTGCAACAGACGGTCACCATTGTCTGTTCTCTGAGCCGCGACACCATAACATCCACCTAGGTGTCTTTCATTTTCACTTAGTCTACCTACTTGTGCATTAAAGTCACCAGCCATTATTACTATATCAGAGCGCATAGCTTCGAAAGCTTTCTGTAGAACTCATCTTTCACCTCGTCTGAAATGCAGTCAGTGGGGGCGTAGGCAGATACGACGAAGAGGCAACGACGAGTGTCCCTATCTTTCCGAGTCCTTACTGTCACGTTTAGCGGGACAGCGCAGAAGAGACTATCTATTGGGATCCAGCCAAGGAGAAATTGTTCAGCTCTACGACTCAATGCTATGTCTACGCCAGCAAGACCCCTGGAAGCAGCATCAGGGCTACCGGATACACGAAGAGTAAATCGAGCTGCTTCTTTATTTTGACAAGGTGAAATCAAATTAATCATTTTACTAGGATCCTGTATGCGCGTTTCCGAGACACAGCATACATCGATGACACGAGATTCTAAAGTCCTAGCTAATGATGCCTGTTGCCCTATTTGACATCATGTCCGTACATTAAATGCTCCAACATGTAGTCTAGAACGAGGTTTCAAGAGACCAGGAATGACGTTTCGTGAACTCGCATCGTTTGCATTAGCGGTGCAGTCAGATAAGGGAATATGAGTAGAGTTAGTTGTGGAGAGAAGAGAGTATGTGTGGGTGTAGGAAGGATTCGATTTCAACCAATTTGGTCTCATGTGCTGTTACGGGTATGAGGGTGATCGTCACTTCCCGGCTGCCCACACCGTGGAAGGTTGTCTCTTGAGGAACCTGAAAAGAAAGATAGATTAGTGTTGGTTTAGGAGACCTGGGAGCTTGACCGCAGAGTCCAAGGGACAACTGCTTGAGGCCGGCCACGCACGGCCTTTTTTATGAAAGGATTTTGAAGTATTAGCTCCGCTCTTAAAGGCCCTTAGTGGGCACCCTTACCCAAGGAGACGGAAACCCGTGAGGTAGGGTGAGGTGTGACATTTTTAGGGTCGACCTTTTCTAACCCTTCCTTCCTTGTGAGAAGGCAGCATCGCTGCAGATGCTGGTTGTCCGAGGGAAACAACTTACTGCTGTCACACCACTCTGCAGTCAGCAGTACGACCTCGTCCTCAGACCTTGGGTAGCTGCTTTTTGTCTGATCATTCTCCAATCGACCTGCCTGGCATGGTAGGACCTGCAGGAACATATGTTCCAGCAAATATAGCTCGGTTGGGTCATCACGATAGGCAAGCCCGACCACCACGTCAAGGTAGCAGCCACGGTCTGGAAATGTTATTCCCGGTCTTCTGAAACCCCGTACCAAACAACAAATTGGAGGTCTTAATACTCGAACCTTGTGTCAAATAGGGTCAGTCAATCGGTTACAACGTAGAACTTCGTACGTACGTAGATCAGTTCGGATTGCCATACCACAGAGACAGAGACGCAATAGTCAATTCGAATAGAGATAGAAGAATTAGCAGTAATGGAGATGATTAGAGTTTGAAGATATGGTTCGAAAAGAATAATTCGGTGATATGAATCTAAAAAGAGAAAGGCATAGGTGATGAGGAATCCAGAAAATTAGAATTTCACAGAACACAAAGAGTGGATGCACCTGGGCAATCGTAAACGATTGGTTACTATCGTCTCGCGGACCCCAACCAGGTAGCCTACATCTACCAGCATAACTCAGTCCACTTGTCAGTGATTTCATGGATTTGTGCCACGTTTTGGTCTGGCCGCCCCTAGCTTTCTTCCGACCTACTCCTACATCACAAAACATAGCTCGTCGAGAGAGTTGGTGGTTGGGCATTCGTAACACAAGTCCCAACCATCTCAACTGGAGTTTCACTACTTCATCTACGGATCTGCCATCCCTACCTAGTACTCGCTTCCTAACAACAGCATTGCTTACCCGGCTGTCCCACGATACACGAGCAGAGGAATGCTTTGAAGACACCTATGATCGATGATAATCAACCTACGAATCTCCTCTACTCTTACTGGCCATGTTTTACACCCGTATAGTAGGACTGAGCGAACTGGTGCGCAGTGCACTCGTACTTTGGTTAGCAAACGGAATAAATCCAACTAATACAGTAGGCTTCGATATTACTGCGACGCCTAACAAAGGATCGTGAAGAGCAGACTCAAGGAAACCAGGCTGGTTTCAGACCTGGATGTGGATGTTTAGACCACATATATTCAGACATGCATTTTGTCGTCTGACAATAGTTGTCGTCCTGGACCTTATAGGGGCATTCGACTCTGTGGATCGTAAGGTTCTATGGCCGTCTGTCATTGAAACGAGTACCAGAGAAGTACACTAACCTTATACAAGCTCTCTACTGGAACGCCACTGGTCGAGTTAGAGCTTATGGCGAACTGTCGTCAGAATCGATGACTATAATCATTTCCCATGATATAAAGAACTCATAAAGGGAAATAAAATAGATGCCACCCTTAAATTTCGTCACTGTTGAAACTTAGAAGAAAATGAAGTCTTACTTCAGACGAAATAGTCAGTTCAACTTCAATAACATACCTAAGGAGTTCCGAGGGGGGAAATGAAAGCGATGAAGAGCCCCAGGCTTAACCCATTCTGTTGTACTGTGTACAAGATACATTAACTCAAGCGGTAATAAAATCTAGATGTGAATTCTAACTCTCTTAATAGTCTATTGAGATCGGCTTTAATTTAAAAAATGGAAAAATCGAAATAAACTTACCTGTTTGCATATAAAAAATACATTGGTCATTATTGAATTTGGCAGGAAGTATACTGTTGTAGTCAGTGCCATATTAAGTGATTGGTCTAAAGCTATATAATGACAAACAAGTAAGTACCGTTTAGTTCTTCCAGTGACACACTAGAAGTTAGAATTCCGTTTGACGAAGAAAATGTACACACTTGACGAATTCGCCTTTCATATGATACGTAAGCTGCACTGAGAAGCATTAAATAGGCCAAAGTATCCTTACATTATTTCTGGAACATCAGGAAACCAATCTAAATGTAACTGCCTATGTTCATTTTTAAGACACCCAACAGCCATTTTGTAAACCTTCCTCACAGAATACCACATAACACTAGTCTGAAACAACAATTATACAAGTGTGAAGAAAGTTACAAATTCTTCACCAGAGCATATTAAAGTAGTCGAGGAATTCACCCATCTAGCATAAGAAAGTTCACCAAGTTTGGCCTGCAATAAGACTTTATTGAGCAAGTTAACAAACAAAGATAATCAAATTACCATCATTGTGACAGTGTTCAGTGTACACCTCAAAGACAAGGAAAAATGTGACCGCGACCAATGGAATAACTCCGACAGCAGGAAAACACAAACGGCTCTTCAACATTAGTAAATCAAAGTTTGAAATCAGCGAAAAAATTAGAACACAGAAGTCTTGCGATCCAGGAAATTTATGATCTCCAAGTTCCAGTTTCGAAAAAGGCATCTAATATAAAAACCTGAAAGGTGGAATTGTGGCTGGACAACGTAAGTAACTACAACACACCTCAAGCGGATTGGAATTATGCTCGAGAAAGATGCTTTATAGTATAAATCATTCTTGAGTGGTAGTGACGGTGGTATAAGCACTTTCATTGCCATCTACAGTAGGAAATTAGCGAAGTTATTTTGTTTTGAAAGGCTGGTTTGATAGAATTGCGATTCAACTTAAGTACGAACATACAAAAATATTTCTGAGTATATGCAGCGGGGTTTCACAAGTTTAACAAATGTAATCCATTCCTCACCTTTTTCAGTGAACTAATGAGATACTACCAAAGTTTCTCGGCAATGAGGAAGAAGAGTTAGGTATTGACCTCACTTCCGAATACTGCTGATTTTTTCTAACGAAGCTATAACTTTTTAGACCCAAGGCAATCGTGAATTTTATAAGCCCAGTTCATGATAAAAACACGCCTAATACTTACATGGGAGTAAGAAGAAACAAACTGGTTCGTACTAACTAGGATTTCGTTGAGTAGAAATATCGAACTGTTGATTTTCGGGGAACTACATCTGGGATGTAGGAGAGCTGTCTTAGTCGCAGATTTGTAAACGGACAAAACAGAGTAAAATATAAGTATATAGCATGACTAGACTCCCGCAGAGCCGTCGGAACTATTTTTAATATATAGCCTACTAAAAGTAATAACAAAAGGTACCATCACTCTGCCCTAAGTTCAACAGTTTACAGGTAGTAACCACACACAAAACTCTCACTTTTTAATTGTCGGGTCTTCAATGTTTTCTACCACGCAATGAGCAGAACAGATGAATTTGCTACAGTTGGGGGAATTTTCGAACTAGGAAATAACCAAGGAAGGCCAAAGATTGTACCCTGAGGGACTCCATATTCTACATATTCCTATGATGACAAGGGCACTTTTATACAAGGATCAGAAGTCCCTTATTAAATGCATAAATTTGGCCAGGTAAGCATTAACCTGAAGCTGTTTTAATGAAAAATAGGGTACGAACCGTCTACTTTGTAAACAGGGAATATTCATGAAAAAGACCAGAACCACATAACGTTCAATTCAGTTTACAGAAAATTCCGACTGAGAGAGTTATTAAGTGTAAGAAGGATTTGATTCTGACCGATTCGATATTATGTGTTTATATGGGTTTGAGGGTGAATGTTACTTTGCAGCTGCCCAAACTGTGGAAGGGTTCAATAGGCAGATACCAGAAATGAAGAATCGATACTGGAAGATGTTAGAGCACGGTTCCAAAATGCTACAGAGTCACAATTCTAAAATCGCGCTAGATGTCTTTGTGCATCCCTATTGGTTAATTTATTTTAGCTTTTTCATAGCAGTCAGATACATGCGATCTACAGATATCATATAGTAAGCTCATCGTCAACAGAGCCGTTTAGGTCGGCTGTCGTCAGAGACATCGTTCATTTCGTACGATTCATCATTATTTGTCTCAATCTTAAGATCTAATAGGACAGTTGGACTCTGCCGACTTCGAATTCTCTGTGCACTGCTAAAGAATTACATCTTGATTTCTTAGTTAACTAATCTAAGACTATAGTCCTGTTACCCCTAGTAAGTATACAATAGTATGCACTAAACTAGCTGACAAAAGATTGCTGATATTGTCTTAAACGTATATTAAATTACCTTCCTCACTCCTATAGGAGTTATATTACTTTAGGTAAGTCAACATTATCGTGTTCATTGTTTTGTCGAAGTTTATAGTACTATTCATGGGTTTTGATAGACTGCTGGGTTATGCATTCAAAAATTCCAACTTCACATCTGTATCAAGCAAGTAATTTAGGAGAATTATAATAAGGTGAAAGTGAACTTGTTTGAAAGGGAAATATCTTTGTTACAGTTTCTTTCGAAGTGGTGAAAACCTCATTAAAATAATTTGATCTTAAATTGGCAATGTGACGCCATCATTTAATCACTTCATGCTTCATCGACACTCTAGAATCTACCCAAATGTGATTGAATAGATGCTCTTTGGCATCTTAGGAGCCTCAGAAGGCTTGTATGAGCCACTGAAATAGGACTTCTCGAAATTTTAAGGATATAATTTCGTCCTTTGGTCCACCTGCTTCATTTGCAGCTCGTGCTTCGTGCTCTTTTATCACTCACGTTCCTAAATTTTCTGCCCTCGTATTTGCCAACCATTTTTTTAACCTTGCCATACAAATTGTCAAACAGGAGATTCGACCGTCCACCGTATGTTTTCATTACTCTTCTGATATATAATTCTAATGTTAGTCCGAAAAACTACTTGCACGTCAAAGGTAGTACCGTAACTATCAAGAAGTTAGAGGTTAAATGGCACAGATCCCACTCAAATCATTCTCCAGGCGGAGCTCCTTTGAAGATGTCCGCAAATCGTTATATATATTTTTCAGACTGAGGGGAAAGTTATTCTATCCACATAATAGAATAGTCTGAACGGGTTCGAAGCGAGTTGCTGATAAGAAGAAACTTATTTCCTTGCACCAAACTTGCGAAATCTGTATAGTTTAACAGCTTTAAGCCACTAAGGTTTGTAGAGGAAACGAACATTTATTGAATTTATCTTCGAGATCTCTGTCCAATAAGGGCAAGTAAACATTAATTTAATCCGATAATTTCATCTTGTTCATCTAATAGGAACCGCTATAAAATTGCTTGAGAAATTTTGGCCTAATAGTTACAGGCTCCCAAACATGATACAAGAGCCTAAAACCTTCAGTGAGTCACGTCACCGAAAGTGTTGTGAACGTTCTGCCTGAAAACAACTCCTTGGCCATTGAAAGACAAGATAACCCTTAACGTCTGGTAATATGCTACGTCTTAAGTGACTTCTTCGGTAGCTGTAAATGTAAGTCGAAGAATATCGATGAAGCCTTGTAAAACTCAACAAACTTCGTTTTGAATGTCAATGAATGCCAGCAGTATATCTTCTATAATGTGTTATGACTGGAAAATGTAAACACTTTCAGGCGCTGGGCTTCTGTAGTGACCCCACTTTAATGGAGATAACGCGATTGGTTTAATAGAAACATTCATTATTATAACCTATTGTACCAGCGATCGCTTTACTGAACCGCTTAGTTGATTACTACTCTGTGCGCGCAAACTATACTTGTGTGCCGTTGCCATTTTTTCTCCCTATTATAATAACAATTTCGCCCTTCTTTTCTGGCTCAGTTTTGATATTATTTCGACACCACCAAATCGCCAGAAAATATTTTCTTTTGTATGGATCAACGTTTTTCTCTGTGACGGACTCGAAATTGGTCTGTAGCAATGATCTTATACGATCACAACTTGATGTGCAGCTACAACTGGTGAGCTAACGTTTCGTCAAGAGGAGTCTACTACGGTGACTCTAATTTGCCTATCCCTGATTTTATCATGTCGCAACACTTACTTACTTACTTACTTACGCCTGTTACCCCAAATGGAACATAGGCCACCCACCAGTTATCGCCAACCAACTCTTTCCTGGGCTTCCCTCTCCAGTTCTGTCCAATTTTTGTTCATTCCTCTCATATCTTTCTCTATTTCTCGGCGCAGTGTGTTCCTTGGCCTTCCTCTTTTCCTTTTGCCTTGAGGGTTCCGTGTGAGGGCTTGTCTCGTGACGCAGTTAGCTGCTTTCCGCAATGTGTTTCCTATCCACGTCCACCACGTATTCCTGATTTCCTCCTCCACTGGAATCTGGTTTGTTCTCTCCCACAGTTAGTTGTTGCTGGTGGTGTCTGGCCAACGAGTCCGAAGTAATTTGCGCAGACAATTGTTAATAAACACTTGTATCTTCTGGATGATGGCTTTCGTAGTTCTCCATGTTTCCGCTCCACACAGTAGAACTGTCTTCACATTTGTATTGAAAATCCTGATTTTGGTTTTGGTTGAAAGTTGTTTGGAGTTCCAGATATTTTTCAACTGTAGAAATGCAGCCCTCGCTTTGCCAATCCGTGCTAATGTACTCCAAGGCATCTCCATCAAGAGTGATTTGGTTGGTGCATGTTGTGCTGCATCGTAGAATCTTGCTTTTCCTTTTGTGTATGTTGAGACCTACTGCTGCAGAGGTTGCTGCTATACTGGTCGTCTTCTCTTGCATTTGTTGTTGAGTGTGCGATAGAAGAGCCAGGTCATCTGCGAAGTCCAGATCGTCCAGCTGCGTCCTAACTGTCCAGTTGATACCGTGCATCGCTCCAGACGTCGACGTCTTCATAATCCAGTGGATGACCAGGAGAAAGAGAAAGGGTGAGAGTAAGCAACCTTGCCTGACACCGGTCTTCACCTCAAACGATTTTTTCAGCTGACCTCCGTGCACGATTTTGCAGTTGAATTCATCATAAGAATTCCGTATGATGTTGACTGTCTTCTCAGGCACGCCGTAGTGTCGAAGATGCCTCCATAGTGTTTTCCTATCCACGCTATCGAATACTTTCTCGTAGTCTATGAAAAGTTGAAGTAGAGTGGTGAGTTCCATGCAATTGATTGTTCCACAATGATCCGTAATGTTGCTATTTGGTTGGTACACGATCGATCCTTACGAAATCCAGTCTGTTGATCTCGAAGTTGGGCGTCTACGAAGTCCTTCATTCTGTTTAACAATACCCTGTTGAAGACTTTGCATGGTATTGAAAGAAGAGTGATGCCCCTGTAGTTCTCAAACTTGCTCAATTCGCCTTTCTTTGGTATCCTTCTTTCCAATCGGATAATACTTGTTCCTCATCCCATATCTTCTTGTAGAGGATGTAAAATATATTCGCAGTTGCTTCTTCATCTGCTTTCATTGCCTCTGCTGGAATGTTAACTGGTCCTGCTGCTTTGCCGCTCTTGATTTGTCTGATGGCCATACTGATCTCCTCAATCGTAGGTGCGCCAATATTAATTGGGAGGTCCGTGGATGCTGCTTTGATGTTGGGTGGGTTCAGTGGAGCTGGTCGATTCAGGAGTTCCTGAAAGTCTTCTACCCACCTATTTCGCTGTTCTTCAGTGTTGCTGATTACTTTGCCTTCCTTGCTTTTCACTGGTCGTTCTAGTTTACGATAGTTTCCGGCGAGCTTCTTTGTTGTTTCGTACAACTGTCTCAAGTTTCCGTCTCTTGCAGCCTTTTCCGCCATCATTGCTAGATCTTCCCCATATTTTCGTTTGTCAGCTCTGATGCTCTTCTTCACTTCCCTGTTTGCTTCCGTGCATTCAGCTTGTGCCTTAACTTTCTCCCCTCTTGTTCGGCTGACATTCACTGCTGCCTTCTTGTTCCTCATTTCTTCAATTTTTGCAAGAGTATCAACAGAGATCCATTCCTTATGATGGTACTTCTTGTGACCCAGAACTTCGTTACATGCTGAAGTGATTGCCTTTTTAATCCCTTTCCAATTGTTCTCCAATGTTGCTTCCTCTCCATTGTGTAGATCCTGAAAGGCCTGGAACCTATTGGTGAGGGCTATATTGAATTCCTGAAGAAAGGCCGTATTAAACATGTGTGATGTTGTCTGTCCCGTTGTCCAGTGCTTCTTTAGTTTCAGTTTCATTTTGGCGATTAGCAAATGGTGATCTGAGGCTATATCAGCTCCTCTCCTGGTTCTCACATCCTCCATAGTCCTTCTGAACGTTTTGTTGATACAGATATGGTCAATCTGGTTTTGAGTGTGGTCCGGTGAAATACATGTGGCTTTGTGAATGCGTTTGTGCGGGAATATTGTGCCACCGATGACCAGTTTGTTGAAGGCACATAGGTTTGCAAATCTCTCACCGTTTTCGTTTCTTTCTCCCAGTCCATGTCGTTCCATGATGTCTTCATATCCAGTGTTGTCCATTCCAACCTTGGCATTCAGGTCTCCCATAAGAATCGTCAAATCCTTTGGTGAACATTTCTCGACTATTGACTGCAGCCTTTCGTAGAATTGATCTTTAACGTCGTCATTGTAGTCGTTGGTAGGTGCATAACATGACCAGAGTATAACAGCAGTTCTCCTGAAGCTGGTCTCAGTTGTCCTGTCTGTGTCCAATGCGTTTCACTGATGCCGAGGTTGTATCTTTTCATTTCTGCTGCATTTTGAAATAGTCTTCCAGTCTCCCACAATGTACAAACGTTCCATGTACCTAAAAAATGGTTGCTCTGGTTGTCAGAAGAGGCATCAGCCCCGTGACTTCCGAGGGAACTCGGCTTTCATCACGCGACGTCATAATTCTTCTTCCAACTCCCAGGTTAGAGTTAAAATGGTTTGGATTACTTTTTCTGGTTAGCGTTTTTTTTGGCAAGGTAGTTTTTTGGTGGGATGGGGTCGCCAACTCAATGCCCAACTCTCCTCCTTTATCCGGGCTTGGGACCGGCAGTAGCCCCTAAGGTTCTGCTGGCGGAGTTATGTTGCAACACTGTTATGAAAATCTTTTAATTTATATTATAACTGCAACAACGTTTCGAAATAGTGGATAGCTATAATATATTAGACTTTGAGCTGCAAGTTCATGCATTTTCACCTGTCTGCTTCCCGTCACCCTAGATCGCTCGTTTATTTTTTGCACTGACGATAAGTACCTAGTGGCCACAGGTATCAAAGTTTCTGTCTTATCATCCGGTAGCAGCAGCTACAACCCTTCGACTACGCGCTCAGAATAGCTCTCTCATCCCTGCCTACAGTGCACGACAGCAAACGATCGACCTGAATAATCTACGGCAGTATCTGTGGAAGTTCATCCCTGCTGATGCTACCATTACCAGAGTCGGTACTGATTCTCTAAAGCTCTATGAGTTGCTATTACAATCACGTACAGTGCGGTTAATTGATGCTTCGTCGAATATAAAATACACTCAAAGAGATGTACACAGAAACACTGGTGTAATTTATTTGTGAACTAATCAATCTAGATAAGTCGCCTGCTTCCCCAAAGTCAGCGATGAGTATGTAATTTATCTTGAACTCATAGCTCAACACAGTAACTACCAATTGTTGCAGTCTGTTTGTTGCGTACAAAGGTATATCTTTTTGGACCCGATTGCGCTCGGGTAGGTTCATACGGTAAATTAATTGTTGTAGAACTTCTGCGCAAAAACAATTGAAAGCGTTTATTTATTAACTTGAATGTGGTTATTTTTTTAACCGTGTCAATACTATGATTTGAAACATCTGAAACAGGCATGATGGTAATGAATGAGTCATACTGTGTCAGGAGTTTGGCGTGTAGGAGTTGACTGATATTTCTGTATGCTGCTTGACGTTCTGTAGACCGATTACTTTTGACTTTCTTTACTAGTTAGTGATTTGATGAAGCTTGTAGGCGATGTAGATTAGATGGGAGTTCTTCGGTATCTTCGAGGCCCCTGATGGCAATTGTGAGCCATGTCAATAATATTACGATCGACAAACAACCACATAGTATCCTCCAGTTACGAGGAATAGGTTTCAAGAATCGCTGGAAATGTGAGTTTTAAAGCTCATTATTTGTACAGACCTATTAAGTAGTTAACATGAAGGCCGTTCGAATAGTGGGGACGCCAAAAATGGTGAACACGAAACTCGAGGAAATACAGCACGCTTGAGTCATGTACAAATAAACAGAAATTCAGATAGTTCAGTTTTTGTAAAAGGTTATGAAATTCAACAAATTACACTGTTTGCTATTTTTATCCTTTGTTCTCACAATACCGGCCCCACCCCATCTTGCTTAAGCACCTTCTGGCAGTAATGTTTCGGAAAAAAATATTTCTACTAACGTAGGTCGCGAAAGTCATGTTTGATATCTAAGGGTTTTATGATTTACGCATTATCAACGCGAAAGTATGCCGTCATACTGCCCAAACTGTTTTGCTACGTTCAGAAGGTAACTCATAAAATATCATTAATAAGCAACCATTTGGGAGCAATGAATATATATTCGGGTATCCTCAAATATACAACTGGACTTTGCCCCCAGTTTTGCGAGATTTACAAAAAGAATATCCTATTCACTATTTTTTGTAAAAATCTAGCACGTACTGGCGGTAGAAGAAGAAAACCGCTCTATGGGTGTGTCATCATGACAAAGACCATGGAAACTTTGTGCAAAAGAATATGTTCTCTAAGAACAATTTTCTATAACCCCAATTTAGTACAAAAAGTAGTGATGAGTAACTTATACATTAATATATTGTAGGATCAAAAGGATTTTCATGTAAATACAGTGCTATTCCGAGAAGTTTAAACTTGCGATTTCCTCGTACATAAATCGCTGCGGAGAAGTTCTTGAGTACACGAAAACGTTAACACTCTTTCAGGGAAAACGGAACATATCAAGTAGCTGTATTAGCCGATATCGTGAGGAAACAAAGAATTATGTAATGATTGTTTCCTTTGTACATTATTATTCCGCGCCTTAGTTCCAATTTGAAATACACTGCTTTCTTTGTGCCCACGCAGTTCTTCATGAGTTCAGTACTGGTCCACACACGACTAATGGGGTACGATTTGGACATTTAGTATTCAGAATATTGTTACCTTTGATCATAGTAATCCTTCTATACTATTTATTTGGTAGCCTGTTTACTTTTTGTTAATCATATTTCGCCACCATAATACTATTAATACTAGTTCGTATACGGAAAAATACCCCTGTTTATAGCACTGTCAATAGGATAGAGTCAAATCTTGGACGGATGGATACTTATTCTGAAGGGGATATATTTTTAAGACTATGAGGAGAGTTTGGAAAAATGATGTTTCACCAGAGCAAATGTCAAAGATGATAAAATTGCGCCTAATGTTTTGACATTCATAGAAAGGGTTGCTTAGAGATTACTGAGAATATTTAAGATAAAACTATATCATTCACCAATTAACATGTCACGTCATGTGCCCAAACTTCGAATGATGTGAGGGAAATGGTATGTGCTATGACGTTCTTCAATTTTATAGGTTCCTGGAGCAAAAACTCCAAATGACTAAACCAAGACAAACAGAAATCAAAATGTCCGAAAATAATAAATCAAACAAGTTCATAAGTTAAGTAAAAACAAATATACCCAAAAAACACAGTGAAATTAATGATATTCATATAAAGGTTTTGATCAGCCAAATGTCTTCATTTCTCCCGTAACATTCCAGTCTTAACACTTTCTCCTTGATTATCTGTCTTAAGAATAACAATTTACAAGACGAAACGGGCTCATTTGAACTTATCAGACTAAATTAAGGGGACGATTAAGTTACGGTAAGTTGAATCCAGCGGCCTACTAACCTTAGTTGTCTTCGTTCCAAACAACCTACGTACGAACGAATTTCAGATACGGGTTTGGGGATAATGACTGCTGAACGGCAATGTAGACGTTTTCGGCAGTTGTGACCTGAATCTAAGTTAGAGATGTGTGAATCACTTTCGTTTGACTGTTCTGTAAAGTTTCGTAGTCTACGAAAAGAAGAAAACCTAAAAGAGAACTAAGATCGAAACGTTTACTCTTGCTATTCTAGTAATTTACTTATCGTCAACTAGTAAACTTTCTACGTGCCTTGCATCTGTGAGTGGGTGAGTGTGTGTATGCTGCCGAAGCCATTAGGAAGAGTGCACTTGGTCGAGACAGTCATAACTGCTGAATGGTGGTTTCGTCGTGGTATGATTATATATTTCGCATCGTTACTTCGACTACCTACCAATTAATGGAGACAAGTACGGTGAAATTAGATTAGTTTGATATCTGTAGCTGCTACTTTTTATTTTGTGGTCAAGCTCGTTTATGTTGATGACTCAACCGAGCTATATTTACTCACGTGCGGGCATTTTTCCAACCTCCTTTTGCTATCTTTCTGCCACGCATACAAACTTTAATTTCTGCCCTATCTAAACACAACAAGACTTACTAGAAATAAGATATATGCTCCTCTAACTTTTCCAACCGTTTTGTTTGACTCAAACGATACACTAAGAATAATTTTCGAAAATCCGTTTGACCGAGCTGTCATAACTTGTTATATCAGGTTCACCGCAAGCCCACGGTGCTTACAGAATGGGTAGCCGATGAGCGATCTCGGTATATTCCGGTCCTGTCGCGTAACTGCAAACAGCATCTCGGATAAAAATTTCAGCACCTCCATTGCTGATAGAGAAAAAATAAACTGCGGGATATCTGCAGTTCAATCTAAAGAAAGCATTACAAAATGGATTGAGTAGCAATAGCTGCAAATATCTCCCTGAAAAGTGTGTAGTCATCTGGGAATTTGAGATTGATGCAGTCTTAGTGTACACATTCTAGCTCGAGGTCCTCTTTCGCGCATTCGGAACAAGTCACCATTGAGTACTCCACGTTATAAATCTGCATCGATATACTGATTCTCTATATATACCTTTGAACCCCGTTCATTCTTGGATTCTTATCTAATTGTGTCTATGATACTTATCTAGAAAGGTGGTACGAAAGAGAGATTTGAACGTCTCTGACATCTATACTCCAATCATTTAGGTACAACAACTGACAAGTCGAACAAGTGCAACAACAGTAAAAAATACTACAAGTTATATACTGAATACAAAGTCAGATATGATGTTTTCGACAAACCAGAATTGGGGATGTACGATAAGTTCAAGAAATCCAAGTCTGTATATGGAAAGACAAGAGTCCTCTTGTGACAATCACACAGGAATCAGTCCAACTAATATAAAGTCTGAATTACTAGCCCCGATAATAATTACACACCTAAATCGAGCTCAGGAATTGCACACTTGAGAAAACTAGGCTGGTTTACGACCTGGACGTGGTTGTATAGACCACATTTACACACTACGACAGGTCCTGGAACATATACCTACATTTAGGCATCCGACAATTCTTGTCTTCCTGGACCTTAAGGCGGCATTCGACTTTGTTGATCGTGAGATTCTGTGGCAGTGTCTGTCATTGAAAGGAGTAACAAAAAAGTACATTAAACTTATTCAAGCTCCAAGCTCATGGCGAACTGAGATTGGAATCGATTACTTCATGTGTTGTGCGTCAGTTTGTCACAAACATGCTCCT
The DNA here is from genome assembly GCA_944470395.2 of Schistosoma turkestanicum. Classification (NCBI taxonomy): domain Eukaryota; kingdom Metazoa; phylum Platyhelminthes; class Trematoda; order Strigeidida; family Schistosomatidae; genus Schistosoma; species Schistosoma turkestanicum. The sequence continues at coordinate 14,032,275 of OX103979.1, read as the reverse complement.
AGATAATAAATTATCTTCGTCTGAATTTTCAGAAGTACACCTTTCAGAAGTGAACCTTTACCAGTAGACACTTGTTGATTTAGAGTACGCTGATGATATGGTTCTACTCGGTGAAGACGTTGACAAAATTCAGAGTCTTCCGACTACCCTAAGCAACAATGCAAGCATGTTCAGCATGCTTTCCAGGATTGGGTCACTTGGCAACTAAACTGGTGATAGAGAGTGAAGTAGTCGATCATGTAAACCGCTTCACTTATGTTATGAGTCTCATCAGTGCTGATGGCCTGTTGACTGATGAAATCTCAGCACGGATACAGAACGCTCAATTGGCTGATTCCAATTTACGTCATTTATGACATAGGAGAGATATACGTATCCTAACCAAAGGACGAGTGTACTGCGTAATAGTTCGCTCTATTCTACTTTACGGCTGTGAAACATGGTCAGTTTCTAGTATTAGATCATAGGCGTCTTCCGGTCGACGGGCTTAATAGCTTCACTCACTGTCACTGGTTCACGTACCGGTGAAAGCCAATCCTGAAGGGATATATAGCTCGAAAAAGAGGTTAGAACAGTGTTTGACTGCTTGCATCACCTCTCAGTTAGAAGAACAATTGGAATGTTTAAGGATGTTCCCTCTGCTCTTGAAAATGCCTTACTGTCGGAGACGAAAATACTTGGGACAAGCTGAAGTGTGACATTTTTAGGGTTGACCGTTTTATGATAATTAGAAGTATTTGAATTATAGCATGAACTAATAATCCCAGAAATAACGTAAAAGGATCAAGAAATACTAGATAAGCACGAAAGAATGTACTGTATTTAGAATTCGAAATCAGGCATTCAACAACCAAGAAGTCGCTAGTTCATTCAAACACCACAACGGCCACAGCTTAAATTGGAATCCAAGTGTCGGTAATCAATTGTACGTCTTCTTCTCAAGTTAATCCTGTGTTTGTCCGACAGTGTATTGGATAAATACTCTGTATTATCTAGAATGCACTCATTAGTATTAGAATTAACAACCGAAATTGGTATTAAATGTAATAATTACTCTTGCAGTTCGCCTTTAGCTCGAATAGTGTAGGTTCATACGCGTCCCACCCAGTCCAGGTGCAAAAACGATAATTCTGGGAGAGAACGGTTCTGTATTTAATTAAAAAGGGAAATACAGACAATTACCAAAAACAATACTACACCTTCGAGTTTCCAATGACCACAATAGGTTCCGTTGCTGGAAAAATAAGTGCTTCCAGTCAGTTACTGCTAGAGTATCAAATCCAAATATGGCTGTAGTCATATTAAATATCAAATTTAAACAACATATGTATAGTTCAGAAGGAAACATGGAAACTTCAATATAAGTACAAGATATAGAAATAATAACAACATACAAACGATAAAATCTCAAAATGGAATACCAAAAGATTAAACAGAAGAGTCAGTCACATCACAACACAAATATATATACATGGAGGGATTTTCCGAAAACAAAACCTTCAAAATAGATTATACGCCGCCCCGCAAAATCCCTCCATGCAAAACAAGCCGTTTCTGACACCTCACTTAGGGTTCACTCTCATCCCCTAATCCACACCAGAAGAACGAGTAGGACTTACAGCAGTACGCCTACCCGCCCTCCAACATGGATATGACCTATCTAGTTCGACCCTTCTAAGAGACACACCTTTCGTATGTCTCTCCTCACTGCCCCGTTTATTAGTACGAACAATTACCGTTCTGACCCTCCCGTCCTTATCCGTCTCACAATCCTCTACTATTCCTAAGGGCCATTTTACTAGAGTATTAATATCCGAGGCGACAATTACCACGTCTCCTCTCTGGAAATTGCAATGCTCTTTTAGCCATTTTTTGACGAGTTTGTAAAGACGGCAAATATTCTTTTAGCCACCTTTTCCAAAATACATTAGCTAAATAATTGACCTGCTTCCAACGTTTGTGGAACTTGTCTCTGATGCTTCCTTCCTCAGCTATTCCATCACATTCTCTCAATAACAGTAGGCTATTTGGTGATAGAGCTAGTCGGTCATTAGCATCCTGGACAACCGGGGTTAGGGGTCGGTCGTTTAGAATTCTCTCAATTCCAACCAGATTGGTGCCCAAGGTTTCGTCCGTTAACACCTGTTCTCTGATGACCAATAATAGCAGCCTCCGTATAGATCTAATCATCTGTTCCCAAACTCCATCTCTATGGCTGGCTAGTGGGGGGTTGAAATGCCATTGAACTTGTCTTGATGATAATTCCTTACTTATTTTCTGCTGATTCCACTGTCGCACGAAGCTCTTTAGTTCAGCGACTGCCCCCACGAAGTTTGATCCATTGTCACTATACACGTCTGTTGGCCTACCTCTTCTTCCGATAAAACGTATCAAAGCCATTATAAATGAGTCGGTATTCAGGCTGTATGTCGTCTCAATATGTACTGCTCGTGTCTTTAGGCAGGTAAACACACATCCATATCTTTATTCTAGTGACCTACCCCTCTTGACCAGAAGGGGTTCAAAGTGGTCTACTCCTATCGTCGAGATACCAACCTACTTGTACTCTGTAAACTGAGAGTTGCGCCATCTGCTGATTCCCCGGACTTAGAGTAAACCTTCGGCAAGTTTCACACCTTCCTATTACTCTCTTAACCATGCTGGTGCCTTTTACTATTTAATAGTACTTGCGAACCGTAGCTAGCACCTGCGAAGTTCCCATATGTCCTTCTTATTTTTGATAGTGTCTGATTATCAATTCGGTTACCGAATGTCGACTAGGCAAAATTACGGGATGTTTCGGTGCACTCGGGAGTTCGGACTACGTAAGGCGACCATTGGAACCCCTTCTCGACTAAACACCTTTCTTAATGCTTGAATTGTGAAGTCAGAATTTGGTGAAGTTGTGAAAAAAACTTCAGTCCTCTTTAAAAAAGAATCAATGACTACAAGAGCATAGTATTTTCCGAGAAACGGGCCTTAATAGTCTGCATGAATTCTCTTCCAGGCCTCAGACGATACTGACCATGGAGTCCACTTCGAATGCTGACTTTTCAGCTTATGATACTTTTCGCAATTGTTTTCTGTACGACAAATATCTGCATTTATCTCTGGCCACCAACACGTGAGCCTCTCCAAGGACTTTACTTCCTCAACGCCTAAATGTCCACCATAAAGATCTTCAAGGACATATTTATGCAATGAAGGAGGAATAACAACACGATCATTTAAACACAAAATACCATCAGGAGTTGTGGATAGCTCATCCCGCTTTGAAAAATAGATAGGGAATCTTTGTTTCAGATTTGCATTCCAACCTTTCCGTATAGCATTAATTATACATCCAAAGTTTCTACGAGTTTCTCTAATGAGATCTGGACGTTTCACTGGTAAAGGTTGCACCAACAAACAGTCTGAAGTATTAACAGGTTTATCTTGTAATGACTGTTGAGAAATGTAGTCAACATGTTGAATTTGTTTGGCACTCCTGTTCTGAACCGTATAGTCATGGGCACTCAAAGCAATACTCCATCGTTTAACCATAGCAGCTGAGGCACGTGCTAAGGATTTTTCAAGATGATAAATAAACTGTAAAGCCTCATGATCAGTAACAATAGTGAATTTCTTCCCGAATAAATATTTATGAAGTCTTTTAACAGCCCGAAACACAGCTAATGCCTCTCGCTGAGTTTGTGAATAGCCCTGATCAGTAACAGCAAGTTTGCGTGAAACACAAATAACTGGTCTACCTTCTTGTTCCAAAACTGCGCCAATACCCACAGGTGATGCATCAGTGATAAGCACAGACTGTACACTGGGGGAGTAAGTTCGAAGAACAGCATCACTTTGAAGAGACTTTAATAGACTACGTAAGAATGACTCTTGTTCCTCACACCATTTGAATGAATTGGATTTTAAAATATTAAATAAACAATTTGCACGACAAGAAAAATTAGGAATAAAACGGGAATAGTATAGAAGAGCACCCACTAGTGAACGTAGTTCCGTAAGATTTTTTGGAGACGGTGCATTTGTCAGTGGAGCTAGTCGTTTCATATCTGGTCTAAAACCATTACCATCAACTAGGTATCCTAGACATTCAAAACTAGATACACTAAATGAACACTAATTTGGATATACTGTAATATTCTTCTCAATTAAACGACGCAATAAGGCAATAAGTCTCTGGTCATGAACTCCCTTATCAGCACCATGGACAATCAGATCATCTTGATAAACTTCAACACCTTCAAGATCATTAACCACCTTATTCATAACTTCCTGAAATATGGCTGGAGAACAACTTAGACTAAATGGGAGGAAATTGTATTTAAACAGACAAAAAGGAGTGTTCATTGTCGTCAAAATAGATGGGGATTGAACATTTCGCTTGCTTTCGGCTCTTTAGATTGATGAGACGACTGTTCAGTAACACTGAGGTTGCTCTTTTACGCTTGCTACTTCTGAGGTTCATGTTTCCAAAACTATGTTGAGGTCGCTATTCTATCGAGACACCTTCAACATTCTTACTCAGGCGCTTACAGTATGACTTACAGGTTGGCATTCAATAATAATAATAAAAAAATAGTTAGAAAATGCGAAATTTTATTCATCAATGTTTTCTTTTTACAAACTCTACTCTTTCGATTTCAACGTACATAAATCCAGCTTCTTACTTCGACTTCTCTTCTATCCACCTGACACTGCACAACTCTTCCTTCTTTTTTGCTGTACTCCTTTATCTGTGTGTTATATTCTTATATTCCCATAATTTACTTTAATTTAAGTGGTCAGTATGAATTTTATCTTGACTTACCACTGTATTCACTACTTCAACATGACAGGTTAAGTAGTGCTTTGGTTATATATATACACTTGCCACACTGCTGCCTTTTTCTCTCTCTCTTTTCTCCTTTTCATAACCTCATTCACGGTGGGAAATCCTTGGCGACTCTAGGGAACATGCACCCTATGTACATGACTGTCTGGATCACAGCTCGTATCAAGCGCGTTCCATTTGACCTTTCCAAACAAATTCACTATTATTCTCGGCAAATCGCCAAAAGAACCTACTGTGCACCTTCCTTATTTGTACTCTACTATTGAAAATGTGGCTGTATTATACTGTTTCTGTCAGTGACATGGTGTAAATATGCTATCAGAAACTGACTCTTATACTTAATTTAACTGCTATAACTTTACAGTAACTGTGTAAGCATTTGTGACAATTTGATCTAGCCTGTAAACTGGCGTGACGTAGTTAAAGGGATTTGAAGATAGGCATCTTTTAGGTCAACTTTCGAGAACACTTCAGAACTATGAAGTCGATTTATCTTCAGCTTCTACCGTCGTACATGTTTGCTTCAACGAACGGGAGTTCACTGTTAGTCTATAGTCACCACATATTCTAGGAGTCTTGCCATCCAACTTCAGTGGCGTAACAATAGGAGTACCCCATGCAGAAGACTGAACCGGTTCAGTTATAACTTTTGCACACAAATCATCCAATGTCTTATGCACTGCATCTCGAAGACCATAAGGAATTATTCGTCTTTTGAGAAAGACTGGATCACCCTATACTTGAAGTTTTATAGGCTGAATTCTCATACCTCCACTGCACGTAGCACACGTGGCTATCAAATCTTTAAGTAAAGCATCAGAATTTTCTTTAGAAACTAGGAAAGACAACTCCACTTCAAGCCTTTTCAAATTCTTTAAACCCAGTATTGAAAGTCCTGTTTCGCTAACTAAAATTTCACAAGGTGTGTATGAGGAATTATCATCTCCTATTAGCAATTCACAACATCCTCGTGTAGGCAGTCTGTGTCCAGTAATCCTAAAATTGATACTTCAGTGGGTCGAACCACAACGTTAGGATCTAATGATTTCAAGTTCTTGAATGAAATAATGGACTATATACTGCTTGTGTCCACAATAAAGTCATGACATGAACCAAGTGATGTATATAATCGCTTTTGCATATGAGCATTACCTTTCGAAATGGTAGACAAAGATAAATTATCATTAGGATCAGCTGAATTATTGGGATCTAAATTACAAGATTTAGTACTACTTGAGGCAAAGTGAACAGTAGCTTTGCATACTAGTTGAATGTGTCCTATCTTACCACATCTAAAATATTTAGCATTACGAAATGCACATAAATTACGAGAATGAAGTTTTCCACATGATGAACATTCGCCAAACTTGGTCTCACCTTTGTGATTTCCTTTGTAATTCTTTATTGAAACACCGTTCATATTTACTCGAGAATAAGAACCTCTGTTAAACGAACACAATTTTGATTGACCCTGATATTGTTTTTCATCATGACAACTAATCGAAGTATTGGAAATCTTCATCGACTGAATATCAAGTTCATTCAACGCGTCGTAGTTAATGCACGCAGTTCTAACATCTTGAAAGGAACAGTTTGACATTCTTAACAGCTCTCTTTCCAAACTAGGTATGTTAATTCCTGCAATTAATCGGTCTCTCAGCTGCACATGAAGTTGATCACCGAAATTACATTTGTCAGCCTGTTTCTGCAATTCAAGAATGAATTCCTTAAGCTTTTGATCATTTTGACGAATCATCTTATGAAGTTTCGCTCTTTCACGGCATTCAAAACCAGGGCACTTTACATGATTCAATAATAACTCCTTTAGCATTGCATAGGGAAGTGAAATAGGTTTTTCTGGATATGCCAAGGTTTTCAATAAGCTGTACGCTTTTTTTAAGATGAATGTCAGGAAATGAGCCACAATTTTATCATCTCTGACATCTTTCCTGGTCATACTCCAGATTTCAAACCTTTCCAAATAATCTTCAAAGGCATCAGAAGTAGAATGAAGATCTAGCTGTTCCATTACAAGCTCAAACGCGACGCCAATATGATAATTAGAAGTATTTGAATTATAGCATGAACTAATAATCCCAGAAATAACGTAAAAGGATCAAGAAATACTAGATAAGCACGAAAGAATGTACTGTATTTAGAATTCGAAATCAGGCATTCAACAACCAAGAAGTCGCTAGTTCATTCAAACACCACACTTTTCTAACCACTCCCTTCTGTTGTAGGAAGGTAGCACAAGTAACAGTCATTTCAAATCCCAAAGTGGTAGAGGTAGTAAAGGTATTAGCAGGATTCGGTGAGAGTAGGTTTCGAAGATATTATTCTAGAATTAATATTAATAATAATAATAATAATAATAATTTATTCTCAAATAACAAACATGTTACAAGAGACATGCCAATTTACAGGCAAGATCAAAATGTTAAGATTAACAACATATTTCTTTTAAAACGGTATACATTTTCTGAAACATTTCACAAGATTCATTGAGTTCTTAAAGATGGAATGTTCAATGCGAGTAATTGGCGCAAGTTACAAAGGTTGCGTTACGACAATCATCTTATGGACTGAGAAACGATTCATGGTAGAGATAGGTTTGCATATAACAAGAATTGATGCGGTAAATGTACAAAGGTATGGTTGATATTCATCAGCTAATGATTTTACATGTTCTTGGGTAGGGTAACCAAGTCTACTGCAAATATCCAGACTAATATATGAGGAGTGGAATAAGGTTCTGAAAAAAGAGGAATAAAGAAGACCGGACGAGGAGCGGAACAGAAAATACGTTTATAGATAAAACAAAGGTATGTTTACTCAGACTTTTTTAATATCATTACTGTACACCTGCACTTATGTAGGTTAACGAAGACAAATTATTGGTGAGATAACTATTGGGAAGTTAGTCGAAAGAATAGAGGAAATTCAGAAGTACCAAGTTGTTAGTAATAATGTTGATTTACAAAATATAATAAAGAGGCTCAGTGTTATAATTTTTTGTTTTATATATTCTTTTTATTTTTTAACTCTGCAGCTCAAGAAGTTATGAATGAGCTCTTTTTTAGTATAGTTATCCAGACCAGCTTGTAATAGGATTTCTCGGTAGGAAGTAAAAACCAGTGCAAGGTTACATACATGAGTTGTAGACGAGGTTAACAAGGAAAAGTAACATCAATATCACTGATTTGTTACATCCTGCCATATCGTAAGGAGCCGTAAGCAAACAAAATGTTCTGCCACACAGACATGGGTAGATTGAGGTTATCGCCCCACCGTCATGAATGCTGGTCAGAAACTCCACCCTCCCTCCTTTAATTAAATGAGAAGCATAATCGGAGACAGGAAAATAGATAGTAGCATCTTCTATCAGCTGTGGCTCCGGCGACTTCCCCAAAATATTCAGCAGATCCTTGCATTCGGAGATGCTGATGTCGACATAGATCATATAGCGGAGATAGCCCATAGGATTCAAGAAAGATCCAGAATACCGAGCCCACAAATACAACACACCTCGGCTAATTCCGAAATCGAAGAGTTACGAAAGGAGATTAACAATTTATCTCAAAAGCTTTCCGGGCTGTATCCGGACGAGAGACTGAAAAGACGATCGCGAAGTAGGTCACGTGATAAATATCGATCACGCTCACGGAGACGCACAGGACCTACAATATGCTGGTATCACCAGACTTATGGCAACCAAGCCAGAAAGTGCAGACTGCCATGTGGTTTCAAAATAATTCAACAGGGAAACGGTCCCGCCGGTTGCCGGTAACGACTGCGACAGCTGGCGTAGCTCCCAAAAACAGTCGTCTATTTTACATCCAGGACAAGACAACTGGTGCTCAATTCTTAGTCGACACAGGAGCAGAAATAAGTGTTGTGCCGCCCGTTAGTAATGAACGACGAAATGTTAATACGGCGCTTACTTTGAAAGCAGCAAACAAATCTGACATAAAAACATACGGAAAGCGAAAAATAACTTTAGATTTCGGCCGAAACATTTCACTTCGATGGGAATTTGTGATAGCAGACGTGTCCGTACCTATAATCGGTATTGATTTCTTAAAGAATTTCGACTTAATAGTAGATTCGCGACGAAACCAGATTTTGAGCAGCGACCGTTCATTGGTGATAAGAGGAATAATCACCGAACACGTTTCGATGAATTTAGTGGTCTCAAAAGTCCAAAGTAACGAAGAAACAGATGGATTATCAAGAGCAATGATTAACGCTCTCATCCACTCTGGAATCGATTATCACAAACTAGCAGCGTTGCAAAATATGGACGCTCAGCTAAATAGACTAAGATCATCCAATACAACTTCTTTAGTATTCCGAGAAACTCCATTCGGCAAAGTAAACATGATGTGTGATATTTCTACAGGCAGACCACGACCGTTTATTCCGAAGCCATTTAGACGAAAAGTTTTCGAAACTATGCATAATATATCACACCCTGGAATTACGGCAACGATCAGTCTGATCAGCGACCGTTTCGTATGGCCAAATATGAACCGAGATGTTCGCAACTGGACACAGGCATGTATTAAATGCCAGAAAGTTAAAGTTCATCGTCACACAAGTTCCGCAGTAGGTCCATTCCGTCACCCAGACAGCCGATTCGAGCACATACATATCGATATTGTGGAACCACTGCCAATTTCGAATGGCTTCAGTTATATTTTTACCTGCATAGACAGATTCACGCGATGGCCTGTAGCGGTGCCCATAAAAGATATTTCAGCAGAGACCATAGCTAAAACCTTAGTCGAACATTGGATCTCACATTATGGACTCCCTGCTCATATCACAACCGATAGAGGAGCCCAATTTGAAAGTCGCCTCTTTCAACAACTCACAGAGCTCTTGGGCATTAAACGTATACGCACAACCTCCTACCACCCGATGGCAAATGGTATGGTAGAGAGATTACATCGACAGCTGAAAGCATCTCTTACAGCTGTTATTAACAACAATGACTGGGCCAACAAGCTTCCATTAGTCATGTTGAGTTTAAGATCGACGGTTAAAAGAGACATAGGATGTTGCCCTGCAGAGTTAGTTTACGGAACTACCCTACGTCTACCAGGAGAGTTGTTCATCTCAGGTAAGATTATTCCAACTGATATAACTAACTACGTACGTCGTCTAAAAGAACACATGAGCGATCTAAGAATAACGCTTCCACAGGAGAATCAACACCGAGTATATATTCCGAAGCAACTAAGCGATACCACCTATGTATTTATCAGGAGAGATTTTGTGCGACGTCCCTTACAACCAACCCACGATGGTCCTTTTAAAGTTATCGACAGAAACGATAAAACTATCACCGTAGATAAAGCTGGAAAAACGGATGTAGTTAGCATCGACAGAGTCAAACCAGCTTTCATTGAAGGCGAAGAACAGCCAATAAACGCAAACCCATCGAAAGCCATTGAATCACCGAAATGCGAGCTTAAACCCTCTGAAGCGGCAACACAGAAAACAGAAGGAAGCCCACCAACGACCAGATATGGACGAAGAGTCAGGTGGCCGCAAAGATATATAGCTACGATTTTGAACTGATAATTCTTCTCACCATTTCGAACACATTTTTTTTTGCTTCGCATCTGTACGTCGGAAATTCTAATTTATCTATTATTGCCTTCGATACATTTAGTGTATTTCGAAATTGAGATGTTACCCTTAAAAGATTGCTATACTTTTATATGATCTTCTATTCCTTTGCGACCTCACGAACGTATGCGAATAGAGTGAATTTAACTTCCGAAACTTTTGATGTTTTCCGACAATTTTGATTTTTTTTCTTCTCGCAAACAAAGACATTTTCGTAACCTTGTTTGCTGGAAGGGAGCTATTGTAGTGCCTCCACATATATTTCAGTTCTCTCACATCTAACTTGGTTAAGCCCTTTCGATTAATTTATTTAACCAAGCCATTTGTAAAACAATAACTTATATGTACCATTGGCTTTTATTATTGTGTGGTTTGTATGCGCTGGTATGATTGAACATTGTTTACACTTGCGCGCATATTCATACTATTCGCTTTAATATTAATCTCTTAAATACCACGATGACTCAGACATTTTCCTTTGTATATATACGAACATTTTAATCTTATTAATTCATTCGCTCATTCGCATATTCGCTCGCTAGTGTGTCTGCCCGGTCTGTCTGTGGTCTGCTATCCTTATTGTGGTGTACTACAATAAACGTATACGATACTTGGAATTCATCTTCTGATTTATTAACCGTCAGACGTCATTTGGATAAGACAATCTGAACGAGCTTATTACGAAACGTAAGAACACGCATTAAACCGGCACACTACAGCTATTGCCTTTTCCATCCCCTTTGCGTTCGCTATCCACAACTGTTCGTGATCATTGCGTAGGCTTTTCATCAGCCTCCGCCTAAGCTGTCACCGATCCTGATCGCACTCAGAGCCTAACGGGATGAGTTTCCGAGCATCCATCAGTTCGATGGATGTTACTGAAATCCACGACTTCTTAGCCTTATCGTTTACCTAACTAGCAGATCAGAAGTCCCTTTTTAAATGCATAAATTTGGCCAGGTAAGCATTAACCTGAAGCTGTTTTAATGAAAAATAGGGTACGAACCGTCTACTTTGTAAACAGGGAATATTCATGAAAAAGACCAGAACCACATAACGTTCAATTCAGTTTACAGAAAATTCCGACTGAGAGAGTTATTAAGTGTAAGAAGGATTTGATTCTGACCGATTCGGTATTATGTGTTTATATGGGTTTGAGGGTGAATGTTACTTTGCAGCTGCCCAAACTGTGGAAGGGTTCAATGGGCAGATACCAGAAATGAAGAATCGATACTGGAAGTTGTTAGAGCACGGCTCCAAATACGCTACAGAGTCACAAGTAATCACTGTTGTTTCCACAGCTTTTCGGATATCACTCCTAGCTGCCTCAGGGTGGGCATAACTTATTGCATGGCCGCCTAACTGTTTTTTCAGTTGTTCTTTCAATATATTTTTATCTTTATTAATATTTAGTAGAGCCCTAAGAGGTTTCATCGGGATATCTTTCCTGCGTCCAGTGAGAAGCAAACAAATGCGCGCTCGCACTAAGGCATGGTGTGTCTAAACAAGTGCTCCAGAATGAGCGGCAGTCTTCAATAGATCCTCCCTTTCTTTACGATTCCGTACCGTCCCGCTTAGTCGCATAAGCGACTGTCTGTCGGGATCCGGTCTAAGAGAGCTAGTTCTGCCCTAGGACTTAGTACTATGCCTACACCAGCGAGGCCACGGGAGGGCTACCTGATTGATACACGAAGTGGAAGCCGTGTTGTCTCTATCTGTACTAGGTGAAATGAAATTGGTGGTTTTACTCGGATCTTGTATGCGCGATTCAGAGACAGCATACATTGATCAACCGGGATTCCAGGGTTCTAGCTAATAAAGCCTGTTGCCCTTTTTTGGCATATCGTTCGAACGGCAAAAGCTCCAATATGTAATTTAGTACGGGGATTCAAGAGACCAGGAATAACGTTTCGTGATTCGAAACTGTTTGCTTCAGCGGCGCGAGGTGATAAACGATCGAAAGAGTTGATCAAGGAGATAAGAGTCATTAGGGGACGTAGAAAAGATTTGATTATGACCAATTCGGTCTCGTGTGCCTTTATGGGTATGAGAGCGGATGTAACTTTCCAGCTGCCCACACCGTAGAAGGGCTCTGGATGTCAGAAGGGACATCGGTCTCATGACTCCCGAGGGAACTCGCCTCTTATCATGATGAGACGTCATAATTCGTCTAAATGAAAACCTCCTAAATCCCAGAGCAGAGTTTATATGGTTTAAATTATTTTTGCTTGTTAGCGTTCTTTTAGTAAGTTAGTTTTTTCCGGGATTGGGTTGCAAACCTACATCTCAACCCTCCTCCTTTATCCGGGCTTGGGACCGACATCAGCCCCGAAGGGTCCACAGGCGGAGTTACTACCTCTACTACTGTGGGACAATTGCATCTCTCCGTCAATCCGGTGTGGCAACTTGGGCTACTGTACGTACGTCGGAGTTCAATGTGGCTGTTGACTCACTTGACTAGACAGAGATCTCGAAGATAAATTCAGTAACTGTTCGTTCCCTCTAAAAACCTGAAACGCTACCGAATATGAAACGTAATAGTGGCTTAAAGCTGTTAAACTATACAGATTTTGCAAGTTTGGTGCAAGGAAATAAGTTTCTTCTTATCAGCAACTCGCTTCGGACCCGTTCAGACTATTCTATTATGTGAATAGAATTACTTACGCTGTCTGAAAGTCAAGTATAACATGTAAAAATGTTTCTTGTTCACACGAAGTTACTTACTAGAATGGTAAGACTGGACGTTTCAATTTTGGCTGTCTTTCAGGTTCTCTTCTTTCGTATATTTTGTCTGTCAAAACTTATCTCTCGCATATTCTCGTTTACAAAATGCCAGAACCACCTTGGTTTATTGTTTGTTCACTGATAAAAATATGTCATCACACTTTTTGAACAATTAAAAAATTTCAATGACTTTCCAGTTTGAAAACCGATAATAACGACAGTTGTATTTTTCGGTCTTCTTCGCCAACACCTCTACCTTTGTCTTTCTAAACTTATCTCACTGAATTATACTTCTTGAATTTTATCTTCAGACCCTAATCTTCTCTATTAGCAGCAATTCTTCTACTATCTCTACCATTATGGTATTTGAATCGACAATTGCGTCTCTGTGCTAATGTGGTATGTCAACATGAACTGACGTACTTACGTACGACTGACTGACTCCTAGAAAAGAACTTTTGATATCTCTCAGACCAACCCCTGTAAACGACCATTCATACCGTTCCTTAAAATTAATATATTTCTTACGTATCTTATTTGCATCATGTAGTAAGACTTGATTTGATTTGAAGTATGCGACGTTGACAGTGAGGACGAACAATAGGAATTGACCAATCGAATTAGACTTACAAACAATTATCTTGGGATATTGGATGGATACCCTAACACTATTCGGCCCAAATCCTCCTGACATGTTGAAGTTACTGCCTAGTTGATCCCTTTCCAATCGGCCTCGTGACTTGAGAAGAAACTTGCCTTTCATCATCAGACGTCATAACTCTTCTGATTGAAGACCCTCTAACTCCCAGGGTACAGTTAAAATGGTTTAAATTACTTTTTTTCTGGCGTTGGTCTTCTACGGGATAAGGTCGCCATCCCCAAGCCCAACCCTCCCCCTTTATCCAGGTTTAGAACTGACAGTAGCCATAGAGGGGCTCCAGGGGACAGTGCATGCATATGCTGAATGACCAGAAAACTAGTTAATACACGATATTTACTTCATCCATCTGTTTCGCTATGAAAAGATGTTAAAGAAAACGCAAAAACAATTTGTGCAATAGCACAAACTAGAGCATTTTAACTCAACACGAAAGTATGAAACGTCGTAACTTTAAAGCTGAAGGACAAACCATACATATTATCGTCTCTTTACAATGTGAATAAATCACTTTTGAGTTATAAATTCGTTTCCAATCTGTATCTGGATTCGTATATGAAGCCTTAACTCACATCAAGATACTCATCTTCATGGATTAAATCTACCATCCAAAAACTTAATTAACTGCTATCTGTTTTGGTAAATAAGACAATACCTACTCTCTCCACCAATTGTAACAAACATTGTTCTAGAGATTAGAAAACTTGTCCAAACCAGTAGTCTTCTTAAAAAGCAATCAGGAATAATTCACACTTACAAAATATGATCACACCTACTATCATCAGCGGTTAAATAACTGGGTACACTCATAATCCATACATGAAAAAATCCAGGCTCAGAACGGATGACTCTATTTATGCAGATGTTTGCAAATCCGAGGAAAAAAACCGCGACCCTATAACACTAATATGAAAAATCGGTAGAATGAAATATTACATTAAAGCAGTACACAATAGCAAAAGTACAAGTGTTATTAGAACAAAAATTATAATTCTACGAAATTCAAATCGGTAGAATTTGTAGGAGAATCAGCTAATGTATTATTGTCGGAAAGTAAACGATTGTAATCAGCTTCAAATTCACTAGAAATCTCACCAAAATTAGTAACTATACTTGTAACTGTGACAATATTATTAGATACTGCATCTGACTCGAGATTGTCTGAATCATCAATGGAAGTTGTTAATTCACCTAAAGACTCAGTTTCTTCGTGAGAGTTGAGAGAATGGTTTAGATTCGAAGCATTCTGACTATTCTGAACAGGTGTAGATGATGTGGAAACTTGTAGCTGAATCTGACCTACCAAGTGGTTATTAGAAATAAATTCACGGAACTCCCAGTCACTAAGCAGGTTAGGTAATTCATAATGATGGAAGAAATAAATCATTGAATGCAATATGAACAGCCAGGAAACCCAAAGAGCAACACCACTGAACTGCCCATTGAAACGATAATGGTAGGCATAAAATCCAAAATGATACAAGTAGAAATATCTGATAAAATTAAGAAAAAAATTAAAACCAAACAACAATCAGAAATAAATTTCATGGATTGAAAAAAATTATACATTACACTATTGAATGCCAACTCAGTAATCAAGAAGTAAGTCGTTCGCGCACAAGATCGAAGGTAGTGTTCGATTCACATTTTTAGAGACGCAAATGCTCAATGGTGGTCAGCCCTATAATAGGACGCAACGACCGTTAAGTGCTCACAGGTTTTGAATAATGATCTGACATTGATAGTGTTACGCTCGTCTCTAGGTATGCTTAAACTATTACAGGTTCACCTTAGTCGAATAACGAGAACAAAACAATAAACCAGCGTCCAAGTAGGCTACTGTGATCCCTTGACCAAATAGTACCAGCAAGAAGTCTTGATATAGCGTGGAAAGTGTATTCTACAAACACCCAGCCAGCAGAAAATGATTCCAAGCACTCAAATTGCGTTTACTTATAATCTGTAGAGACGTCCTTGGGACAGTCGCAAAAATAGCACACTAAGATGACACAGTAACCAATCACAGGCAAGGATTTTCCCGGTGGGAAATGTGATTTCAAGATCAACTGATTGGTCCATGAAATAAATCCAAAATGAAGATATTTATCAAGCGAGTTCTGGGGATCTAACATCCCAACAGATAGATACACGAAGTCAATGAAACTCAATAATCTCCGCAAACCTATAATGACTAAATGTAAAAAACATTTAGATGTGTAATCTTCAATTTTTCGAATATTATTAAAGCTTTTTTGAGCACTAACACAAAGTACATATGATGGTCCATTGTGATGCGACTTCGGCCCAATCAACGAAACAAATACTCAAGAATCCACCTGTTAAGATCGATCGTTTCAACGAATTCTACAGTTCTGACCTGCATTCCTAACACATTAACACAATATAGTTTGTAAGAAGGATGCGAACGAAGTAGCAAACAATAGGTAGAAATATGAGGAATATATATTAGATTGTGCGAGCTCATTAACAACAGTTCATGCTTCGGATTCCAGGCTGCATAACAATGAAATTCATGAAACAATAATAATTGTAGTAAAATATCTCGAAAAAATTCAGCATCAGGTTTCAAAACAGATTTACATAATATGTGTGTGTGATGATTGCACCCAGAAATGATTCGGCAGAAAAAGCAATTTCCTGTAGCATTCTAATCCCAACCGTAGCTGCTACCTTGACGTAGTGGTCGGGCTTGCACATCATGATGACCCAACCAACCCAGCCTGTAGACCCTTCGGGGCTAATGTCGGTCCCAAGCCCGGATAAAGGAGGAGGGTTGAGATGTAGGTTTGCAACCCAATCCCGGAAAAAAACTAACTTACTAAAAGAACGCTAACAAGCAAAAATAATTTAAACCATATAAACTCTGCTCTGGGATTTAGGAGGTTTTCATTTAGAAGAAGCAGCTTGGAGTGATAACCGAAAAGCTGTGGTATCTGTGATATCTGCTAGTTAGGTAAACGATAAGGCTAAGAAGTCGTGGATTTCAGTAACATCCATCGAACTGATGGATGCTCGGAAACTCATCCCGTTAGGCTCTGAGTGCGATCAGGATCGGTGACAGCTTAGGCGCAGGCTGATGAAAAGCCTACTCAATGATCACGAACAGTGGTAGATAGCGAACGCAAGGGAGATGGAAAAGGCAGTGGCGATAGGCAACGGTAGACAACTATTCAGACTTATCAAGGAAACCGGTTTTAGAGATCCATCTGTGAGACTCTCTCGGAGAAGATTGGCACTATTGAAGTATTTTACTAGTAATTAAGAGAATCGTTGGTATTACACAAAATATGTATACAGCAAACCAAACAAATTCGAGTGAGCTGTTTGAAAAATCATCAAAAATAAGCGGAAAAACTAATCGTCTCTCAGTCAGCCAGTCAGCTACAAAGTAGAACTTTGTACGTACATACATCGGTCCACGTTGACATAACATATTAGTACAGAGAGATGAGGATAACATTATGATTAACGTTCTAACCGATGCTCAATTTACTTGAGGTTAACAAATCCAACTTTGGCATCGGTACTTACAATAAATGGAAATTAAAAGATAACTTAAAATATGTCAGTCAGCTGGAATGAAGAACTTCCTACGTGCCTACACCACATAAGCACAGAGAACGAGTTGTCAATTCAAATCCTGTAGTAGTAGAGGCATTGAAATTATTAGTGGTAATGGGGAAGATTAGGGTGGGAAGACAGTATTTAAGAAGTATAATCCATCGAAATCAATTTACAAATAGAAAGATAGAGGTAATGAGGGATCGAGATTAGAATTTGAGAGAACATGAAGAATGAATGCACCTGTGCTATTTGCGAACGATTTTGAGCCATGTCGTTCAAGGTCTCTAACCATCGATTACTATAATCTCGCGGGCCCCAACCAGGTAGTCCACATCTACCAACATGACTCAGTCCACTTGTCAGTGATTTTATGGTTTTCTGCCATGGTTTGTTCTGGTCACCAAACCTTCTTGCAACCTACTTCTAAACCATAAAACATAGCTCGACGAGGCAGTCGCTGGTTTGGCAGTCATAACGCATGTCCCAACCACCTCAACTGGAGATGTATTAATACTTCATCTATTGATTTACCACCCTTACCTAAACCCGTTTCCTAACGACAGTATTGCTTACTCGGTAGTCCTAGGATATAACAGCAATGCTTCGAAGATACCTATAATCCATAACTAGAAACCTACAAATATCCTCTACTCTCTCTCTCTCTCTATAAAGCAGGATGGCGCAAACTGATGCGCAGTGAACGCGTCCGAAAAGTATTATACAACAAATTGAATATTAATAGAATGACATTCAAAAGCCCAACGAAGCTATTAAAAAAACAAAAGTTCAGCTGTAGTTTAGCCAAATACAAAGCACAACAGAAAATCTCACTAACCTTGGCCAATACTTTTTGCTCAATTCAGTCCGACAAAATACAGCTTCATAGTGATCACAAACGCTTATGATAAGAATAACATAAAACGCAGTGATTGAATCGCCAAAAAATTCAGACATGATAGTTTCCATGGCTGCAAATCATAAACAATCAGTATTTGTTGCGTTAGGATGAAAAAGGGATATGCTATATCACATTAAAGACAATAATAAATATTTAGAAATATCACTGCAAAATTAATGGAAAAATACTTAAGGCAAATAATAGATATACGTCACATTAGAAGACTAAGTTTGACTACGATCAAAGTCATCAACTCATATAAAACTGATAAGCAACCAAGAATCACATAAACTGAGATGCGTAAATATTTTAAGTCAGTGACCGATAAACAAGACGTAGCACTACCAACAAAAATAAATGGGAACAGCATAAAGAAGCAAACAATATTGTTTTTAACCAAATAATCGTCAGGCTCTACTCTAATATACATGAATATTTATATGAAACTGTTAAATCAATCGCGGCAATTTATAAGTCAATAACCACAATGAAATAGATTATGTAATTAGGCAATGATTGGTAAAAGTAAAAGTGGATAGTAGGAAGAAAGGTGTACTGTTAGTGGTTCAATAGTGGTTCAACATCGAATGTGGTAGGACAAACTTGGATAAATAAATTTGAATTAAAAATCAGAAAACACTATTAGAATTACATATTAAGTGTGTAAATAATTAAATAATGAAGAATATAAACCTAAAGAGGCGAATAAACGACAAACAAATACCGCATATGAAAATAATACTACTAATAATAAAATGAAGTCGTAGATTAAGGTACATCTGACAAAAAACAGACAGTGGTGTAAGGAATTTTTCCTGATTATGGTAGTGTATGTATGTAAGAGACGAGATCAAACTCCGTTGGGAAATAATGGAGGTATACGATAAGTCAATGGAAATTAGTGACTCATAAGTTGCCGCGATTGATTTGACAGTTTCATATAAATATTCATGTATATTAGAGTAGAGCCTGACGATTATTTGGTTGAAAACAATATCGTTTGTATCTATGTGGTGTCTCACTATTCGCGATGGGACTCTTTAATATTTTAAATGTGTGACTAAAATTCAATACTTGGTAAGAGGCTTAACTAAAAGAAGCTGAGATTTCGACCACATCCAAATTTATAAAAAATTGGATGAAACTGATATGAGATCGTAAATATATGTTGAGTTATTTTACTTACCACCTAATGTGTGGTTTCACTTATTTCAGAGTTTATTCCAGAATCGCGGAGTCACTTAATGACTAAAACACTACACAGAAAATTAGGAACTCAGTATTAAAAAATCGCTGAACGACCGCAAACAGTTATATGTGCAAGGATTTCGATTATCAAGTCAGGTCTCCTGTTAGGTATGTCCATAACTAACCAATCAAATCGTGGTGTAAGCGCTCACCACGTTGATCTGGTCTGGTGTGTTTGTAAACTATCTCTGTTGCATGTGACCTACTAACTGAAAGACATTATCATCTTATTATATTAGTGTGACTCATAACTTTATTCGTCCCCATGAGACACGCTATATTGGTCGGTATATTTGCTCGTTTCACTCGATAACTGCAATTTCCTTAATCATTGTACTAATTTAATTGTTTTTACATTTAGAAATAGATTAAGTTTAAAACAAAGTTGTCCTTGTTCTGACTATAGTTTTCACATAGACTCTGTGCTCGCCAGTATCGCGTTTACGGTTCTAGTAGTATATCTGTAGGACAAATGAAATCCTACATTCTCTTTTGGACTTCGAAATTCTTTGACTAGGTAAATTTACCACAAATATTATTAAACTGATACAATTCGGTTAAAGACAAGAAAAATACGCTAATACTAATAAGAGAAAATAAGAACTACAAGTGTGAATAAAATGAATTCAAAAAATTTGGAGTCAAGAAAAGCACAGACAGATAGTAGGCCGAGGTATGCTCAGAAATTCAATACTGTTGAATCACCTGGTAAGGAAAAATCAAACGCAAATAAAAGGGTATGATATTTTAAGTTGTAATCACTAACGAGGATGGAAACTATTCAAAAACACAATCAAAACTAACAATAACTGGAAAGCAGTGATTTCACTGGCAAAAAGATGTATCAGTTCGTGAACGTGGAAATACTATTACACAGGCTATGCACATTGTTTCCTTCCGACTACATATGATGTAATTATTTAAAAGTACTATTACTCAGGAAATTCACGATAGTTCCATGCAAATAAACAGGTTTGATTAAGCGAAAAAGATTCAAAGAACTATACGGATAATGCATAACGTACCAACAAGTGCTAGAATAACTGTCATAAAAGGAGCAACTGGAATCCCAAACGAGGTATTCGTTTCAAACATTTGGAGAATATCCGCTAAAACACGAACACAGAAACACAAAATGAGTGAACAAACCAATCAAGTTGACATTTGTGTACATGTTAAAGTATCTTATTGCAAAACTTTTATATTTATCTGCAACAGTGCGTAACAAAACACCATAGCTACTTAAAAGAAGTTAGGTTTTATTTAACTAAGTAACCTGTTAGAAAGTTAGTAGAAAGGATGCTATTAGCGACTACTGCTATACGTCTAACACCAGTTTTTGAGTACATTCTGTAAATATTTTGTATAAATGTTTGTAAAATCGAAGACGACTTAATTAGGAACTAAGAAAATTCCGCTTGTTATCGACAATCAGTGTGAGCTAATTTACTATAAGACCGTTAATTATCATAAAACTAGGAAGGTAAGAAAATGAGAAGTCAAAACTTTTTGTTATAATACACTTAGAAAATAGTGCCGAATCAAACCTATGCCTCCCAATATGTTCTTGTTTATTATTTACTTCAGTTCAGTATGGTACAGTTACGTGATTTTTCCAAATGTGGTCCAGACACAATAATGTCCGATAAGTCAGAGTTAATTGGAGAACTAGCTTTATCAAATAAAGAAAGAATAAACTTGTGATTATACGGGACCACTAAACCATACAACAGTAAATTACAAGTGCATATAAGAATGTAAAGTGACATAGTAGTAAATTACTTACCTATTACAACCACAAGCTGCTGACTTGAATATCGTAAGAGAATGGATATACAAAACGTCTGCAAAAAAAGTATAAAGGGAAAAATAGATGATGAAGATTAGAGAACATAAAGTCACTAATAACGATAAAGTCAGCAGATGAATTATTGATCTTATTAAAGTGACTGGTACACGGAATAACGGGGAATTTTATGTTAAGCTGAACACTGGTACTTTCAAGTGTAGAGTATACATACGCCTGAACCAAGCATTTTGCGATCGTTTCGTCTCCACTACAAGTATTGAACAGTCCTTTTTGATTTATTATACACGAATTTTGAAGAGGATAACGATAATGACCATTACGAACGAAACGAAGAGTCTGCCTACCCTCCCAGTGCTGATGGCCTGGTGACTGGCGAAATCTCAGCACGGATATGCAAGGCTCCATTGGCTTTTGACGACCTGTGTCATTCATGGAGTAGACGAGATATCCGTTTGCTAAACAAAGGACGAGTGTACTGAGCAGTAGTTCGCTCTGTCCTACTTTATGGCTGTGAAATATGGCTAGTCAGAGTAGAAGATATTCGTACGTTACTTGTTCTCAATCATACGTGTCTCCTAAACAATGCTCGTGTATCATAGGACAACCGAGTAACCAATGCTTTTGTTAGGAAACGAGTACTAAGGGCGGCAGATCGATGGATGAAGTATTGAATCTCTATCAGTTGAGGTGGTTGAGACATGTGTTGCGTATGCCCAACCAGCGACTGTCTCGTCGAACTATGTTTTGTGGTGCAGGAATAGGTTAAATGAAAGCTAGTAGCGGCCAGACCAAAACATGGCAGAAATCCATGAATTCACCGACAAGTGGACTGGGTAATGCTTGTAGGTTTTGACTACTTAGTTGGGGCCCGCGACATGATAGTAACCAATGATTATCGAACTTGAATGATATGGCTCAAAATCGCTAGCAAATGGCACAGGTGCATTTATTCTGTGTTCTCTCAAATGATGACCTTCATAGTTCCTCATCATCTTTATCTTTTTCTTTTTAAGTTTGCTTCCCTCGATCCTACTTCTTGAATAATATCGTTGAACCCTAAACTCTCCGATAACTGCTAATACTTCTACCTCTACTACTTTGGGTTTTGAATTGACAACTCGATCTGTTTGTGCTAATGTGTTATGGCAACCTGAACTGATGTAAATACGAAAGAAGTTCTACGTTGTAACCGACTGACTGACTCGGATAGTTATTTTATTAACACACCAGTGTCACTACCAAGTCCAAGGTAAACGTATAAAAAAATCGTGTTGTTGTGATTTTTCTCAATCTAGTTTTCGCACCAGAACACTGCTGCAATCCAAAAGTGTGCTTAAGAAAGCTAATGGACAGCTGTCCGAACTCAGTCACGCACGACTCATACATGAATTATTATTTCTGTATTATTAGCTTTATAATTATGGAAACAGGAAACAAATAGGTAGAGACAAACACATTGTCTTCAGGGTCGACGTTTCTTAACCCGTCTTTTTATTTGATAGGGGACAGCAGCCGGAGAGACACCAATTTCCCGAATAAACATTGGTGAAGAACAGACATTACTTGTCAAGTGATACTGCAAACGACGTTTACGCCAATGATGGAGAAATCGCAACAGAATCTCTGAAATTTCATAAGTTAAAAAGTATTTCCTGTTCTCTAGTGTTCAGCTTTGTACAGTGAAGCTAAATGTAAAAATAAATAAGTTGATATTGTCAGTATATCACTCTGCTGAGGTTTATACTAGCATTTACTATCTGATTTATCAACTGCTTTGATTTTGTAGTCAAGCAGCACCTACGGAGCTCCCAATCGATGTTGGCGCACCTACAATTGAAGAGATCAGCATGGCCATCAAACAAATCAAGAGGGACAAATCAGCAGGACCAAACAACATTCCAGCAGAGGCAATGAAAGCAGATGTGTAAGCAACTGCAAAAATATTTCACAACCTCTTCAAGAAGATTTGGGATGAGGAACAAGTACCATCGGATTGGAAAGAAGGATACCTGGTCAAAATACCAAAGAAAGGCGATCTCAGCAAGTATGAGAACTACACACTCTTCTTTCAATACCAGGCAAAGTCTTCAACAGGGTATTGTTAAACAGAATGAAGGACTTCGTAGATGCCCAACTTCGAGATCAACAGGCCGGATTTCGTAAGGATCGATCGTGTACTGACCGAATTGCTACATTACGGATCATTGTTGAACAATCAGCTGAATGGAACTCACCACTCTACGTCAACTTCATCGACTAAGAGAAGGCATTCGATAGCGTGGATAGGAAAACACTATGGAGGCTTCTTCGACACTACGGTGTGCCTAAGAAGACAGTCAACATCATACGGAATTCTTATGATGGATTAAACTGCAAAATCGTGCACGGAGGTCAGCTGAAAAACTCGTCTGAGGTGAAGACCGGTGTCAGGCAAGGTTGCTTACTCTAACCATTTCGCTTTCTCCTGGTCATCCACTGGATTATGAAGACGTCAACATCTGGAGGGAAGCACGGTATCAACTGGACAGTTAGGACGCAGCTGGACGATCTGGACTTCGCAGATGACCTGGCTCTTCTATCGCACACGCAACAACAAATGCAAGAGAAGACGACCAGTGTAGCAGCAGCCTCTGCAGCAGTAGGTCTCAACATACACAAAGGGAAAAGCAAGATTCTACGATACAACACAACAAGCGCCAAACGAATCACTCTTGATGGACAGGCTGCATCATCGACAATCAAGGTGGATCGGATGCAGATGTGAAGGCGCGGGTCGGAAAAGCAAAAGCTGCATTTCTACAATTGAAGAATATGTGGAACTCCAAACAAATATCAATCAACACCAAAATCAGAATTTGCAGTACAACTGTCAAGACAATTCTACTGTATGGAGCGGAAACTTGGAGAACTATGAAAGCCATCATCCAGAAGATACAAGTGCCTACTGACAGTTGTCTACGCAAAATTCCTCGGATTCGTTGGCCAGACACAATCAGATACAACCTACTGTAGGAGAGAACAAACAAGATTCCAGCGGGGGAGGAAATCAGGAATACGTGGTGGAAGTGGATAGGACACA
Source organism: Schistosoma turkestanicum (assembly GCA_944470395.2). Lineage (NCBI taxonomy): Eukaryota > Metazoa > Platyhelminthes > Trematoda > Strigeidida > Schistosomatidae > Schistosoma > Schistosoma turkestanicum. Next base: position 14,007,796 of record OX103979.1, on the reverse strand, counting down.
CACTGCAGAAAGCACCTAACTGCGTCACTAAACAAGGCCTCATATGGAACCCTTAGGGTAAAAGGAGAAAAGGAAAACCAAGGAACATAATACGCCAGGAAATAGAGAAATACATGAGGAAAATGAACAAAAATTGAACAGAACTTGAAAGGGAAGCCCAAGACAGAGTTGGTTGGAGATAACTGGTGGGCGACCTATGCTCCAATGGGGGTAACAAACGTAAGTAAGTTGATTTTATAGTCACGCTACCGCAAGGTCTTGAAAAATCTCAAGACATTTTAGCATTCACGTATGTGAAATTTCGCTAATCAGTTGTTTTGAGGAAGTAACACAGAGTTAGGAATCTTAGTAAGTTTGAATACGATGTTCAAGACTAATTCGTGGGGACTGATGAAATACATGAAAACAGTTAAAAGCATTTAGTCTCTGCTTGAAATAGGATGATGGATGATCAAGAATCAATATAGAGCATATTTTTCCACTTTTCAACTAGTTATTACATTGCTAACGTGATAAAAATATGGGGATATTAAAAGAATGTAGACAATTAACAATCAATGAAAACCCATGAAATCATCAATATCAATTTTCCCAAATAATCTCACCTCGAAAATTATGTAAAATATACAAAATATTTGAGAGAAGTGTGTAAGCCATTAGTAAAAAACTTACAAATATTAACATGATCAAAGCAGCAACAAAGTAGGACGACCTAGACATCTGCGAAATAACGAGCTTATAATGTTGTCCGCTCATTACATTTACCATATAACCCTTTAGTCCTTCGCTAGCAGACAAATACTTCACACTACCGATCAGAAGATCTTCATAACCAAGGAACTCTTCCATGAGAAAACGACTGAGTTTACTACCAAAGCAAGGGTTTGTTTCTGGGTCTGCAATTTAGTAATAGGCATATTTGATTACGTAAACCTGTTAGTGGAAAAATACTACTTCAACACATAAATTCACAAAAGATCAATATTTAATTCTAGTATGGTCTATCACCTACGACCATCAAAACTTAACAGATTCTGATGAAAAAGACTAAAAAGGTTAAACGGGAATGATAATGAACCAAATATTCTCTCTGAGTAAAAGTGGAGTCGCTTAGCATCAAAGTAACCTAACAACGGACAAAAGCTTGAATGTGGATTTTACTCCGATGCTATAAAGGACTACTTGGGGTTTTTTTTATTTTATTAGTATCGTTTGTATAACATGATTTCCCATAAATCTAAGGACTTCCAATTTCAATGTCTAAAAGATATCTCAAGATATCTTAAGTGTTTAGTGAACTACATTCACTTATTAACTAATTTTTTTGAATACTGATTACTAACTTGATGTAGTTTAGTTACTTTCGGTCAACAACTTGACACTAAAGGTGAAATTTTAAAGGCAAGTAAACGAATGCTTGATGTGGAGAATCAGTTCGCGCTAGTAAAAACAGTCTTCATGTGCTTGTAACTTATACTTCTGCTGGACTTAATTTGAAGCTCCATTTTTATTACTGTTTGTTCCTTCATTTTACTACAGCTTTGGTTTATTAAGTAATAACTATTTTGGCAGTAATAACTTTGACTAGTTACACAGAGAATCACTGTATCCCTCTATACGAGTTGAAGACATAATAAATGTAAAGAGAAGACTCCTTTTTCGTTTATTTTAGCCTCATTTGATCATTTATATACGAAGGGATTTACGCAACGTAAAGTTAAAAATTAATGAGATTATCTTGAGACTTGTTTTACTGTGGTATAATACGGTAAATATAGATAACAAATAGAACAAAATTTTCATATCACGTCGTTTTATCACCAGATAAAATCAATTATGTTGTAGTCTAGGCATTTTAATTAGGAACTTGGATAATATAAGTTAGAGGTTCACCTTAACGTTTAACCAATTACTGACTTTACAAAGAAACATTCTCTTCTTGTAATCATATGTTGCACGGTTTAGTACTGATGTCAATGGAGGTTACAGCTAACTTGTTCAGTCTGTTTGAATAAAACCAACCTAAGACAACTATAGAAAAGTTAGACATACCAAGAACAATTAACTTTACAGTTATGTTAAGCCTGTTACGGGCGCGCGGTGAAAGACGAAGAAGGCCATACTCCAGGGCATATTCAATTATATAGCTGTCATTTGTGTTTAGTGCTGTAAAACAATATTAAAAAGTTCCAAAAATGTATGGGTACTAATAGATTTAGGCAGGAAAGTATAAACGACAGTGGTTTGGAGAATATTATGAATTTATGACACTGATGCCTTGTAGTCAGATATATGCACAAGCATATAAGCTTAGTTAATTACAATTGTAAAACATGTACATTTGGAATCCAACCAACGAGATAAGAGGCAGCCTCGAGACCCAAATGTTCTGAGTACGATCTTTGGCGGGGTCATCAGCCGGCACTGTTGGGAGGTCCCATACAAAGATGAAATAGTTTTCCAGTGCTGCTTAGTTTTGATGGCATCTTAACAAAGATCAATCTATGACGAATGTAACCTACAAGCACCAAGACATTTAGAAATAATCTGAACCGGATGTGACTGAGAAGTGATGAAATACGACGGATTCACAATAATTTTTGAACACAGACGCGAAACGCATGACAGATATTGATAGATTATCTCGCTTAGAGCTTGAAGATTGCGTTTCCCAACAACTTCTTAAATAGAACTATAAGCACAACCTACTATGTTTGTCCCTGATAAAAAGGATGACCTGAATGTTTCAACTAGTTTGATCAACGTATAAGTAACATCGGGTTTCAACAAATCAGAGTCACGTACGCAAATATATTTCACACTTATCCATCTTATCGCAAACATCTCACTAAAAATTAGGGTCTACCAATCGAGTAGCCTACAAGATTGTTATCCTGTAATCCCCTAAGACATAGAATCATGCTCACTTTTGCATTTACTATACTGTAAATGACGATGTTCATTCACCATAGAAAAAAACCCTACTCTTTTTTACTACTAATAGTTTTCGATCTGTTTATTTGGTGGTTTGTGTTAATAATTCGCACTTGCATATAGTTAACACTCAACCACGATGCATCTTCGTTGTTCATGTATTGATCAGTATTTATTTTCAAATCCTATACCTGCGTACGAAGAAGAACTGGCAACCTCCTCCACAATAGTCACATCTGTTTTTTTCGTAGAAATATGAATACAAAGATATGATTTGTCTTATTGTTAGTCAAGAATCCTCATAAGTGTGCTAATAACCACGTATAAATAATTTGCCGCTATTATACTACAAAAATTGGGCAGAATTGTAAGTAGGTGAACTTGGGAAAAAGTCTAGGTTCTGTTAAGACAACAGGAATAGTGAACAACTTAACATTCACCGAATTCATTAACACTACTATATGTAATGCTAGACAACAGGTTTTTACCTTGTGATACTAGTGCTGTTTTAAGTTTGTTAAACCGGCGGGCACTTTAAGATTTTTCCACACTGTTCCAAACTGTTGCGACTAAGTCACTCATACAGAAAAAGATCATTTAGACTAAGTAGTATCTCCTCTAAAATCTGGTGGGGTCCTCAAATAACTTCTGTAAAGATTGTTCATGTCAAATACAAGAAAAAAATTTCCTTACCGGGACCTGACGAGGTATATATACGAATGGGAATGTCGCAAATGAAATCAATGACACCAGTAAATATGTCAATCAATACACGGTTCATTGCAGGCAACAACTGACTGAGTTTATTCCTGGTGATTACAAGTGCATTATATGGGGACATATGATTCTCATTTTCCTCAAAAGAGAATGTCCTTTTTCTATTTCTAGCATATAAGTAGTTTGAAAAGTGATTGAAATCTTCTTTGATGTAACCATACACAATGAACGGAAAAGATAAAAATGAATGCCAGAAATCCTGATTTTCGGGGATGAAAGTTTCAGTAAAATGAGCTACTGAATACTTTGAAGTTTTTGGAACATAAGCAATATGTTTATCTAACTCGTTAGCCGGAGGTGTGTGTTCATCTTTGTCATCAAAACGATAATCAGTTTCAGTACCATAAAACTCCTTTGCATATGAGTCTTCAAGAGAATAGAATGGGTAGGGAGAACGGATGACTTCGATACGTAAAACACCATAGCTAGGCCATGAACGTTGTAACGAAGAATTCGATTCATTACTTTTTGATAAATAATTGCCATTCGTTGTTCCAGAAGTTAAAGACATATCTGAATCAGACTCCATGCTTTTGAATTCATTACGCACACTATCTAAGCATGTTACTGGAGATTTTACGAATGTAATGTGAAGATGTATGAATACAACCAGTACAAAAACAGCCTGCAAAACAATATAAGCAATTCAACTGTAAACATATAAAAATCCCTACTACTATTAAATATTTAAAATGAATACTATTATCCGGTTAATAAAAATAATGATAGTTTATCCAAAAGTTACTGATGCAAACTGCCACGTCAACGAAGGGGCAGGAGGAAATACGCTACAAAAATAGACAAATAGAAAGACTTACACGTACAGAAATTAGAGACCACAGAATCAATCTTCAATAATACTGGTTATAGAATCGAGTGAATAGTCAGTGATTGAGTAATTATGGATTACTGAACAACCACCTCTATCCGAATAATTCTTGTGAACGATATTTTAATACGCCTAAATACCTCATCCTTTAAACATCTAATTCCTTTAGGTATTTTAGCAGGATGGTCATTAAGTATGGAAATCTATATAAAATAAACTGATAGAAGTCCATAGTACAGTGATAATGCGGAGTAAATTATTAGATTAAAAGTGACATTTTTGTAATGACGAATGAATCCCGTATTTTCGAAATATGAAGGTCTCAGATGCAATAACTAGGTTATTTTACCCTCACAATTTCAATTCCCCATTTACAATTGCCATAACCTCATGCGACATGCTGCATTTTCATTTAGATTTCTAAAGAAATGTCGTTGAAGATAAGCGAAACAAGAAATATATGTAATTTGTATACTACTTAACTAGCTGTAGTAATCAAACAAATTATTTAAACTTTTACTTGCTTTCGCTAAAATGTACATGAAAATAGTGGTTGTGTTGTGATGAATTAAAAAAGTCTCTTCATAGTATGTGATTGTTTCGAGCTTTATTAGACCGAACCTTAAGCCAAATTTTGTTGGGTCTGCAACCTACAACATAGGAATAAATCATCACATCTCCAAATGTTGAAAAACGCACTTAGTGCTAAAAGACAGAAATTAGAAAATTAACTGATCACGTTTGAAGTTACGACGAATAATAGACACTATTTAGTTGTACATAATAAATCACTTTTATATGTTCACTTCTGATCATTTTAATGCAGGAATAATCAGACACACTAACTGATTCATTTTCAATTAATTCACGCTAGTAAACTATGCTACTTTCTGGACGCTCCTCATACAACATGTGTAAACAAGTGTGTTTATAATTTGTATATTTGTCATGACATTCGTCTTCGGAATGTAATGTGTTGTGCCGCATAGAGTTGCTAAAAATCAAATAGTCGTAGAGTAGAGACATGAGAAATGTAAACCATTTTAGACAGGATATGTAAAAGATTTACAATCTGAAGAGACAAGATTGAACTGATATTGCCCACCAAACAGTTTAAAACAATGATAAATTTATGTCAGTACAACTAAGAACCAGGAAAAACCATTCAAGCCTATTATATATCATACTTCATTACTAACCATTTTGACTGTGATCTCCCTACTCGCTTCCTTACAATGGCATCTCTATTTATGTAGTGCATACGATTTTTGGTGCCCAGTAGTAGGAGCGTGTGCAGATTCTTTGATTATGCCTGTCAGAAAAATTCAGTCAACTGGTGCGTCACAAATTCTAACCTAGAATCATTTATCACACGTGGTTAATCCTAAATTTATAAATGGATGATGGCTAGCATTATGTTAAAAATTTATATTACCTGTACCAGAAACCCGAATTCAATGATGCGACGCGCAGTCAAAGGAAACACACGAATATAACCAAGTGCTACTCGTCGGAAGAATACTTCAAATAAGTGAGCACGAGTATTTAGAACATTGGTTCGCAAAGAAATACGGGGCAGTTGGTTTACGGGTCTGCTGTTCCCATTGAGTATAACCATATGAGTAGAATAAATTTGATTAGATTGGCAACCACGGACTGATCTATCAAAACAAGACAGATAAGACATATCCATATATTATCAAACGCGAACCGAAAACGCGCTCTATTTCCCACCACTGTTGAGAAAGGTGGTTTGTGAAATAAGGACGTGTAAATCAGAAGCTACAAGTCATACATACTAACTAAGTGGTTAAATTAGCTGCCTACTGCACTCAGTCATGAAAGAGGGTTCAAACTTCCGAATTCAAATCGGTATAATCATGGCTTATTCTCGGGTAAGTTAAGCGACTTAGCAATACTGCAGCAATATGCACCACATTTTCTCGTAGATATTTGATTTTGATGTCACTTTATTCGTCTCATATTTCGATCTCATTTGAATTATATCTCTTTAGTTTGTTGTCCTGTTAACGTCCACTCATTGGAGGCAACAATACCACGGTTGGATTTGATAGTTTCAAATAAATTCAGCATTGGCTAGAAAGTTAATCATAAAATTATTATATTTTGGTAATATTCCTATGAGTACAAATGCGTAGCTTCAATATTTTATAAATTGCATATTCTCTCTACCCAAACAAACAAAAACTGACATCTCATACGGTAGCACCTTGATCGGAGGATAACATGACACTGACAAGTTCAGACCTATTAGGATTTTGACTGTACTAAAATTATTCTGAATGTTTCCTTTGGGCTATTTGTACTTGTGTAAATTTATTTCCGTTATTGATTTATTAAGTCTGAATAAGTGACTTACATTAAGTCACGAAATGTCAGAAATACAAAATTCGAGATATTATCAAAATACAATTACACTGTGATTAATCCACTTATTATGTTGCCAATAAATGTAGCATCATAACTGTTGCATCTATGATCACCTGGTTGAGTGAATACTGAGTCAGTCAGTTACAACGTAGAACTTCGTACGTAGGTAAATACATCAATTCAAGTTGCTATATCACGTGAGCACAGAGACGCAATTATCGATTCAAATAACACAGAAGCAAAGGTAGTAGCAGTACTTGCAGTTATCGGAGAAATTAAGGTTCGAGAATATTATTCAATGAGCATAATGTAGTTCGATAAATCTGAGCAGAGGAAGATGAAGGTCACAAGGAATTTAGATTAGAATTTGAGAACACAAACAATGAGTGAACCTGAGCCATTGCAAACGGTTTTGAGCCATGTCATTCAGGGTCGCTAATCATCGGTCACTATCATCTCGCGGACCCCAACCAGGTAGCCTACATCTACCAACATGACTCAGTCCACTTGTCAGTGACTTTATGAATTTCTGCCATGTTTTGGTCTGGCCGCCCCTAGCTTTCTTCCAACCTTCTCCTGCACTACAAAACATAGCTCGTCGAGAGAGTCGGTGGTTGGACACACGTAACAGATGTCGCAACCACTTCAACTGATGAAGCTTCACTACTTCATCTATTGATCTGCCATCCCTACCTAGTGCTCGTTTCCTAACGATAGCATTGCTTACTCGGTAGTCCCAGGATATAAGAGCAATCCTTCGAATGTACCAATGATCGAATACTAATTACCTACGAATATCTTTTACTCTTACCGGCCATGACGTTTCATAGCTATAAAGTAGGACGGAGTGAACTACTTCACAGTATACTCGTCCTTTGGTCCGCAAACGGATATCTCGTCTACGCTATAAGTGACGTAAATTTGCAAAAGCCAATTGAGCTTTCGATATCCGTGCTGAGATTTCGTCAGTCACCAGGCAACCAGCACTGATAATACTGCCGAGATAAGTGAAGCGGTCTGTACATTCGGCTACTTCTCTCCCTATCCACTAGTTCAGGTGCCGACGCAAGCCAATCCTGAAGCAACATTTTACATTTCGGGGGGGAAACCGCATCCCGAACATGCTTGCATTGTTGCTTAGGGTAGTCGGAAGACTGCATTTTGTCAACGTCTTCACCGAGCAGAACCATGTCATCAGCGTACTCTGAGTCAGCAAGTGTCTACTGGTAAAGGTTTACTTCAGAAAATTCAGACCAAGATAATTTATTATCTAGGAGCATGTTTGTGACAAAATTAACCAAAAATAAGCAGAGTGAACAGTATTGACGCACAACACATGAAGTAATCGATTCCAATGACAGTTCGCCATGAGCTCTAACTCGACCAGTGGTATTGGAGCTTGAGTAAGTTTAATGTACTTCTTTGTTACTCCTTTTAATGACAGACAATGCCACAGAATCTCACGATCAATAAAGTCGAATGCCGCCCTAAGGTCCAGGAAGACAAGAATTGTCGGATGCCTAAATGTAGGTATATGTTCCAGGACCTGTCGTAGTGTGTAAATGTGGTCTATACAACCACGTCCAGGTCTTAAACCAGCCTGGTTTTATCGATTCTCATCTTAACGAGCTCTGGTAAGGCATCGGATTATTACTGAAGCCAATATTTTAGACACTATATTAGTCAAACTGAATCCTCTGTGATTGTCACACATGGACTTTCGTTCTTTCGTGTAAATTGGGACAATGGATGATTGAGACCAGTCAGATGCGATTACGCCTAGTTGCCAGATTCTACCTTAGTTCTTAGTCAATCTAACTCCTCAAACTGGACTACCATGCTTGGTAATCTCACGAATAAGCCTATCAGGTTCTGCTGCTCTACCTCGCTTCAGAGCACAGCTTTTTCAACTTCATAAAGACTCGCAGGACTTACATCGATGACTGGAGATCGTGAGTAACCGAAGTGTGGCTGAATGCCGATTGAACTGATCCCTAAAGTGTTCTGCCCATCGATCCAATCTCCTGGATTGAGAATGAATAATAAGACCATCCTTTTCCGAAATAATCTCACTCACATTCGAGTTCCTAATACCAGTTTCTTTGCTAAGTCTGAATAGTTGTCTGTCGCCGCTGCCTTTTCCATTTCTCTCGCTTTCGCTACCCAACACTGTTCACGATCATTGCGTAAGCTTTTAATCAGTCTGCGCCTGACACCGCTCCTGATCCCACTCAGAGCCAGGTGGGATGAGCTTCCGGGCATCCATCAGTTCGGTGGATGCTACTGAGATCCACGGCTTCATTCTAGCCTTATGTTTTACCTTACTAGCAGATATCAGTGCTGCCTCCACAGCTTTTTGGATATCATTCCAAGCTGCCTCAGGGTGGGCATCACTTATTGCATGGCTGCCTAACTGTTCTTCTAGTTGTTCCTGAAACATATTCTTAGCTTTATTATCACTAAGTAGAGCCTTAGAGGTTTTATTGGGATATTTTTCCCACGTCCAGTAAGACGCAAACAAATACGCACTCGCATTAGATCATGATCTGAATCTAAACATGTGTCCCAGAACGAGCAACTGTCCACTGTCGAACCCCTCCATCGATGGCTGATGCCGATGTGATCTAGTTGAGTCCAGTATTGAGACGACTTTGAGGGTCGCCAAGTCAAGAGATATTTTTCCTTATGCTTAAGGTTAGTTTTTGCTAGAAATAGGCGGTTATCTCAGCATTGTTGGAACATACGGTCGCCATTATCTGTTCTTTGAGCCGTGAAACCATAACATCCACCCAGGTGTACTTCCTTTTCGTTTAGTCTACCTACTTGAACATTGAAGTCACCAGCCACCATTACTATATCAGAGTGCCTAACTTTTTGGAGGAGGTCCGAAAGCTTTCTGTAAAACTAATCTTTCATCTCGTCTGAGCTGCAGTCAGTGGGAGCGCGAGATTCTTAAGTCCTAGTTAAAGAAGCCTGTTGTCCTATTTGACAAAATATCCGAACATTAAATGCTACAACATGTAGTTGAGAACGAGGTTTCAAGAGACCACGAATGAAATTTCGTGAACTCGCATCGTTTGCATCAGCTATGCGGAATGATAAGGGAATGTGAGAAGAGATAGTCGTGAAGATAAGAGAAATGTTAGGTGATGTAGGAAGAATTTGTTTGTAATCAATTTGGTCTCGCGTGATGTCACGGGTATGAGGGCGGTTGTCACTTCCCGGCTGCCCACACCGTGGAAGGTTGTTTCTTGAGGAAATTGAAAAGGAAGTTAGGTTAGCGTTGGTCATCGATACCTGTGAGCGTGACCGCAGAGCCCAAGGGATAACTCCTTGAGGCCGGTCACGCACGGCCTTTTCATGAGTTTTTTGGAAGTTTTAGCTCTGCTCTTGGTCTTATCGCCGGAGACAGAAATCCGTGAGGTAAGGGGAGGTGTGACATTTTTAGGGTCGACCTTTTCTAACCCTTCCTTCCTTGTGAGAAGGCAGTATCGCTGCAGATGCTGGTTGTCCGAGGGAAATACCTTACTGCTGTTACACCCTTCTACAGTCAGCAGTAGAGTTCTCCCTCAGATCTTGAGTTGTTTTTAGTCTCATCGTTCTCCAATCGACCTGCCTGGCATGGTAGAACCTACAGAGACATATATTCCAGCCCATACAGCTCGGTTGGGTCATCGTGATAGGCAAGCCCGACCACCACGTCAAGGTAACAGCTACGGTCGGGAGTGAATGCTGACACAGTAAATAACTGGAGACACGCTTCTCAGTGCAAGCTACCACAATGAAGCCGACAAAAGTATATGCAACGAGGAACATATCAATAAAGGGCTAAAGTCATGTTGTTACACTATATCGTCATGGACACAACTTGATCATATTGCTATGAGCATTCAATAGAGAGGCTTGTTAGAAGACTATCACTCATTCTGAAGCATATGTTTAGATTCAGATAATGCCCTAATACGAGCACGTATTTGTATGCGACTTACTGGACGTAAAATGGTTACCGTATCTAAACCTTTTAAAGTTACACTCAAATCAGAAAAATTCAAGAGTACACTTAACGAGCGACTGGGAAAAGTTAGCCATGAAGGTGATGCCCACCCCTAGGCAGCTTGGAATGATATCCGGAAATTTGTGGAAACAGCAGTGATACCTTCTAGTTAGTTTAACCAAGAGGTCAGGAAAATGCTGTGGATTTTAGTACCATCTACTGAACTGATATATGCTCGGAAACATCGCACCTGATTATGAACATGATGAAGAGCGGATGCAGCTTAAGCACAGGGTGATTAAAAGCCTATACAATGATCGTGAGGATTTGTGAGTAGCGAATTACAGCAGCCAACTTTTCAGACTTATCAAAGGAATCGGTATTAGGAATTTGACAAGTAACGAGACTCGAAAAAAGATAGGAATTGCGCTTAACAGTTCCATTTGAGTGCTATGGTATGGTCACTCGAACTGATACACGTTAATTTTAAGTTCAGTGTTGCCACTGGCTAGCTGACGAGTCTAGTTGTAGGAAAATCCCAGTTACTGTTTATTTTATGGCAAAAAACGGAGGAAAAGAGTAGAAAATGACTAACTGGTTACAGCCTAATTATCTCAATCCCTCAAACTAAGGGAAAATCTAACCAATTTTGCGGAATGACTGTATTTTGTGGGCGATAGTATATTAATAAGTGTAGTGTTTACCCGTCAGTTTCTGCTAAAAACTCAGTTATACCAAGTGAGTCACTGGTGGCTAGTCAGATTACAGTTTGAAAGTATACATTTACTTCCATATGGACGCACATCATGTCGATAATAGGGATATATTAATCAACTAAGATCTAGGAAAAAACCGTTGTAACCTGAAAAAAATACCATATAAACCGGATAATGTACTGATCCTCAAAAGTAAACATAAGCTGATAATCGGAAACAATGAAATTAAATCCTGTACATACAGTTGTTCCGTAGATCTATTAACGGAACAACTTCCCTCTAAATTTATTCGTGTGTTTAGTAAAGTTGGAGGCAACCGTTCAGCAATAAACCAACATGGAAATTTCTAACAAAAATGCAACGTACTCCGGCCACCGTCCAAAAGTATTTAACGTTTAGCGTCAAGACAGAAGGTGCTTTGTGAATGGAGGGAGCATGCACAGCAGCTTGAGTTGGGGAACTGGAAAAGAGAAAAACGAAAGAGGTAAGTCAATGAGCAATCAAGCACACAAAGTGTGATTATTTTTATTAAGGATAGTAATGAACAACAATTAGTAACCATGTGAGTTTCAAATGCACACAATCATGATAGCGAAACTAGGACCGAGTAGTGTGATTTGAAACCGTAACAAGCAAAACAGTTCAAGTAGGCGCGAACAATTCTCGAGAATATTAATTTACAATAGATCAAATCACTTTAATACGAGCTTATAAACACATATTGATTTCCTTGTGCCCATTTCTTATCATTTCGGCAAGGAACAAAAGAAAAACAAAAATCAGGCATGGATGATAAGCAGCTAGATAGGAATAAGCTGATAGCATATCTGATATCCAATATCCAATATATTTTTCACGAACTGGCATAAACCAATTGATTTTCCGCACCAAGTTCCTGTTCTTTCGATACGGTTCCAGGTGTTTGGCAGTTTTCAAAGGGTGGGGGCCTAGCAGCTCCACTGTCTAATTCTAGTCAGATGACTGTTGTTTGCCTCGAGGGGAGTGGTGGTGATGCATCTGTAAGGTGCTCAAGTTGAGATGATTTGGCATGCTCAATATTTTGCAAGCCGTAATCAGATCACCTTGTTTGCATTCAGCTGGAAGTTGGTGTTACTCCAGTGAATGCTTGAGCACGTCACATATCGGTGAACTGAGGGCCCCTGCACACTCTTTCATGACTGTGAGACGAATATTATATCATACTGGTGACTTTCCGGGACGCAAGGATTATAATTCTCTTCGCACTAGGTCACTACTAGGTTAAATATTCCCGAGACCTTCAGCGGGCACAATGTTTGATTAGTATTCTGAGCGTGTAGGTTATTGGTTTAACTGATCGATGGGGTTAGTGTTAGTGATTTCGGACCTTGGCCCTCTGAGCGCGCAAACACCCTGGTTAGTAGGTTTTATTTTTGTTACGAACCTAAACGGATACATATGTTTTACCTGTATTGGGGCAAATAGCTTCATCTGAAAGCGTCTCCTATCACTTCAAACTTTGCTATTACATCTGTTTCTCAATTACAAGTAAGAACTACGATCGGAATCCTTCAAGGAGACCTTCTAATTGTGTCAGGCCCTCCTCTTCGCCTGTAGCAAGCGTTCGATGCCGTGCCTAACCCTCACTTTCTTACATATGCCTGTTACCTCCAATGGAGCATAGGCCGCCCACCAGTTATCTCCAACCAACTCTGTCTTGGGCTTCCCTTTCAAGTTCTGTTCAATTTTTGTTCATTTTCCTCATGTATTTCTCTATTTCCTGGCGTATTATGTTCCTTGGTTTTCCTTTTCTCCTTTTACCCTAAGGGTTCCATATGAGGCCTTGTTTAGTGACGCAGTTAGGTGCTTTCTGCAGTGTGTGTCCTATCCACTTCCACCACGTATTCCTGATTTCCTCCCCCGCTGGAATCTTGTTTGTTCTCTCCTACAGTAGGTTGTATCTGATTGTGTCTGGCCAACGAATCCGAGGAATTTTGCGTAGACAACTGTCAGTAGGCACTTGTATCTTCTGGATGATGGCTTTCATAGTTCTCCAAGTTTCCGCTCCATACAGTAGAATTGTCTTGACAGTTGTACTGCAAATTCTGATTTTGGTGTTGATTGATATTTGTTTGGAGTTCCACATATTCTTCAATTGTAGAAATGCAGCTTTTGCTTTTCCGACCCGCGCCTTCACATCTGCATCCGATCCACCTTGATTGTCGATGATGCAGCCTGTCCATCAAGAGTGATTCGTTTGGCGCTTGTTGTGTTGTATCGTAGAATCTTGCTTTTCCCTTTGTGTATGTTGAGACCTACTGCTGCAGAGGCTGCTGCTACACTGGTCGTCTTCTCTTGCATTTGTTGTTGCGTGTGCGATAGAAGAGCCAGGTCATCTGCGAAGTCCAGATCGTCCAGCTGCGTCCTAACTGTCCAGTTGATACCGTGCTTCCCTCCAGATGTTGACGTCTTCATAATCCAGTGGATGACCAGGAGAAAGCGAAATGGTTAGAGTAAGCAACCTTGCCTGACACCGGTCTTCACCTCAGACGAGTTTTTCAGCTGACCTCCGTGCACGATTTTGCAGTTTAATCCATCATAAGAATTCCGTATGATGTTGACTGTCTTCTTAGGCACACCGTAGTGTCGAAGATGCCTCCATAGTGTTTTCCTATCCACGCTATCGAATACTTTCTCGTAGTCTATGACGTTCCATTCAAATGGTTGTTCCACAATGATAATGTTGCAGTTTGGTCGGTACACGAACTATCTTTATGAAATCGAGCCCCTTGATCTCGTAGATGGTCATCTAGCATGGATGCAGAAAGCTCGATTAGCTTTTGTCAATTTATGGCGTTGACGAGATATCCGTTTGCTTACTAAAGAATGAGTGTTCGGTGCAGTAGTTAGCTTAGTTCTATACGGATCCGAAACATGGCCGGTAAGAGAAGAGGATATTCTTATGTTACTAGTATTCGATGAAAGATGTCTTCAAAGCATTTCTCCGCTCGCGTATCGTCGGACGACCGAGTTAGCAGTGTTGTTGTTAGGAACCGAGCACTAGGTAGGGATGGCAGATCAGTAGATTAAGTAGTGAAAATCCGTCTGTTGAGATGTTTGGGACTTGTGTTACGAGTGCACAACCACCAACTCTCTCGACGAGCAATGTTTTGTGATGTGGGAATAGGTTGAAAGAAAGCAAGAGGCGGCCAGACCAAAACGTGGCAGAAATCCATGAAATCACTGACAAGTGGACTGAGTCATGTTGGTAGATATAGGCTACTACCTGATTGGGGTCCGCGAAACGTTAGTAACCAATGGTTAGATATCTTGAATGACGGCTCAAAATCGTTTGCGATTGCGCAGGATCATCCACTCTTTGTGTTCTATGAAATTCTAATTTCTGGATTCCTTATCACCTATGTCTTTCTCTTTTTAAATTCATATCACCGAATTATTCTTTTCGAACCATATCTTTGAACTCTAATCATCTCAATTACTGCTAAGCCTTGTATCTCTACCACTATGGGATTTGAATTAACTATTGCGTCTCTGTCTCTCTGTGGTATGGCAACATGAACTGATATACTTATGAACGAAGTTCTGCGTTACATCTGACAGACTGACTGAAGTTGTTCATCTACGAAGTCCTTCATTCTGTTTAACAGTACCCTGTTGAAGACTTTGCCTGGTATTGAGAGAGCAGTAATGCCTCTGCAGTTCTCACACTTGCTGAGGTCACCTTTTCTCGGTATTTTGATGAGGTATCCTTCTTTCCAGTCTGATGGTGCTTGTTCCCCATCCTAAATCATCTTGAAAACAATGTGGAGTAATTTTACAGTTTCTTCCACGTCTGCTTTCGTTTTCGCTGCTAGAATGTCGTTAAACTGGTTTGAATTATGTTTTCTGGTTAGCGTTTTTTCAGAAAGTTAGTTTTTTGGTGGAATGGGGTAGCCAACACAATGCCCAATACTCCTCCTTTATCCGGGCTTGGGACCGGTAGTAGCTCCGGAGGATCTACAGACAAAGTTGCACCAAGCCCATGTTCTTCTATTTCCGGGTGTGTGATTTGACTGAGGTACATTGTCTAGGACAGCCTTCTGGATGATTTCTCTCTCATGCGCATGTAGTTCGCCCTAGTGTAGCAAAGATAGGATTAGTTTTCTTCCTGCCTAAGTGTTCCCTTTATGACCATGGTAAATAAGACTGTGCCATGGTCACTACTTCCTATCGATGCATGGACGTGAACATCCTCGACTAGGACCTGATCATTTGTTAACAAATAATCCAGGTTTGAGGACTTTCCTTCCTTGATCCATCTAGTGTCACTACATACGTGCTTAGTAAGCCAAGAAATTCTAACGGCTGCAACAAGTCGTCTTTGGAAGCAACCAGTGAGATTTGCACCCTGATTGCTGAGATTTAGAGATGGGGTATTGAAATCTCCAGCTAAGAGTATTTGTTCAATCCCCAGGAGTGGCAGTTGGAGTATTGCCTCAGTCATTTTACCTTTCTGGGCCTTGATACCTGAGGAACGCTAGTAAATCCTTCAAATCAAGTATTTTGTGGCATTTGTGTTGAAAAAAACATCAACGTGATTCTCTCACCTCGTAAAGACGCTTGGCTTTTAAATGTCTGTTTATATATATAGCCACTCCGCTTGCTGTTTTGTGTACCTATCACTTCGGTAGAGTGACATAGCTTGCAGGCTCACATCGTCGTCTGCACTGTCAAGAGGATAGCAATGATCATGATCGCCAGATGCATCTGAGGGCACTGTAGATGAATTTTCTACCGTAGCAGTTCAATTTGATTGCAGTAGGTGTAGGTCAAACGCTCCCTCCCCTTGTCCAATATCAGAACACAATAATTCTAGGAGAAAGTGGTCTATTTTTATATTAAAATGGAAAAACAAACATTTACCTGACAGTTAATACACCTTCCAAGTCGAAAATTATTCTGATGTGTATCCGAGTTCAAAAGAATAAGTGATACTAGTATTATCTGCCACGATATCAAATCCAAATATGGCTGTAGCCATATTATATATCAAATTTAAACAACATGTGTACAGTTCAGAAGCAAACATAAAAACTTCAATATAAGTACAAAATATAGAAATAATAACAATATACAATGATAAAATCTCAAAATGGAATCAAATAAAATACCAAAATGTCAACAGAAAGAGTCAGTCATATCATAACACAAATATATATACATGGAGGGATTTTCCAAAAAACAAAACATTCAAAAAAGATTCTACACCGGCCCGCAAAATCCCTCCATGCAAAAAGCAAGCGCTTACTGACACTTCAATTTAGGGTTCACTCTCATCCCCTAATCCACACCGGAAGAACGAGTAGGACTTACAGCAGTACGCCTACCCGCCCTCCAACATGGATATGACCTATCAAGCTAACTAGGTACCTGTACCTTCCCATCAGGCCCTTGATTCCCCTATCTATCTCAGCAGGACCTAACGGTTGTATAAACCTTATCCAATTAACCCACACGAACATGTACAACACGTCGTAAAGCTGGTCAAATCCTATCCGGGATCTACATTCCATATCATGGGGATGAGTCGTCAATCCACCACCACTTGCTCCGATCGGCCGATACAATGAATTCCGTGATGCTGACTTATCAACGGAAGTTCTTGACCCATAGATAATATGCAAGGGTGGGATCTCCGATTTTGATATTTCCTCGTCTCCCGAAGACTTTAGGTGGCATAACATGGGACCAATATCTAACTCTCCATCTCCTGATACAGAGGAGGTTTGATCAGCATTCGTCATCGTCGGCAACTCATTTGTCACATCAGTGACATCCAGATTATTATCATCGTCATCATGATTCCATTGTGTCAGACAAGTCGCGTCGATTCGGTCTGCACTAGCATCCGTAGAGTGGAACTCTTCCATTGTTGTATAACTAACTCATCTCTCTACATGAAAGAACAGCATTAGTGTCACAATCCAAAACCGATAAACTCACTTGTTGTTCTTCATGTTCCGTTTCAGAGACACAAGACATATGCACGTCAATAGCATCGTTATCATGCAACACTGTAGACTGGCTGTTACCATCGGACACTTCCTTCTCATCATCACTCGACTGACAGTCAACCGAAGTAGGAACACTTACAGTTACACAACCTTGTGTATCCTCAATCAACTTAACATTCGCGACAGGGCCCGATGACGTCAAATCAATAGAAGGCTCATTCGATGAAGTTGATCGACTAGTCACTATAGGTGGACTGCTCACACTTTCTGTCTCCTTACTATCGCTGTGACTACTAAGATTCTGATGACTAATATTTCCATTGCTAGTCACAGCATCCGAAAGAGAACGAAGTTTACGCTTCTTAATAATAGTAGCATCAAGTTGTTTCCTATGCTTCTTAGCTTGGGTAGCAGCATGTGAGCGTAACGTACGATCATTTCGACGACGATGAGTGTCTTTCAACTTCCATCGATCACTATTACTCGCAGGAGTATCATCAATGCTATTATCATTAATAGCCGCAGCTGTACAAGCATCAGTACACTTCTCATGACATCCAGTCGACTCATGCACAGTGGCTCATTGCACCTAGGATACCGAATGTTAGCCTTCTCAGTACTGCCATCACTGTGGCTTAAGCTATTGCCACCGACGCTTATATTCTCCACGCTCAAACATCCAATTTCGTCTTGATTCGAAGTACACAAGGAAGCTACATCAACCGAAGAAACTGCACTACCTGTAGTGATTCCACTATCGTTACCATCACGTTTATTATTCACATCAACTACACTGTTAATAGATACGTCAGGTTTCACTTCCACCTTGACGTTATTGTTATCCACAATGATGTTCTGACTATTCATAGTTAATGACAAGTTGCAAGATAGTTGGCATGCAGGCTTTAAAGCTATGCTACCACTTTCAATAACACTATCAATGTTGCTATGACTACTTGGACCAGTATACAACTGTCCGTCCGTTGACCGTAAACAACCATCACCAGGACGCGCTGAGCTGCTAATATCTTCCGCTTTAATATCATGATGCGCTATAGAACTAGATATAGTAGCCTGCAGACATCCTGATTGCTCAGCAACATGAAGTGCCGTGTCACTATTTACACTTGTTGTCCTAGAATCAACTCTAGGTCCCGTTCTATAATTTACCCTAAGTGAAGGGTTCCGAACATAGGCTTTATTCCGTCCAGCCAATTCTGCCTTGGCATTATTCATATTTACTGAACTCACTAACCTCTGTTTACTCGAATCCAAATAACCGTTCCTGGCTTTTCGAGCAGTTAAGAGGCTTTCATCATCACACACCTCGGATCCATCTTGATGCCTACACTTTGCACCTTTTTCTTTCTTTTCCATACTTAAAGAAGCCATCTTATCTGTTACACAAACCGGCTTCTTACTAGGATACGCATCAAGGGGTTTTACATCATCACGGTCACATACTCGGCCTTCAACAGCGTATACTTTCCTGATATAATTGACAACTCTCTTATATTCCGGGTGTGAGTTAGGTGCAAACGAAGAATCCTCATGTCTCGCACGCAGATCACTAATAGCTTCCGTATTATGTCCTGTTTTAGCCCGATAAGCTAATCTTCCGAACCTACTACTAGCTATCTTAGCACGAGACATAATAAAATCCGTCAATTCATTGAAATTAGGTTCTCTTTCCTCTTCGTCCCACTTGATTCCCAGCTCTGCCCACTGGGCTTGCATTCGATGAGGTAAGAGCCTAACTATTCGTTCTAAAGTAACCAGGGAATGAAGTTCCGTTGTACAATTTAACTGTTCTAAGGTTAGAGCAACATTCCGCAGTTTGATCGCCAAATTCGTCAATTGTTCAGGATCATTGTAATCTGCATTCCCGGTTCTAAACAAGTCCTCTAAGGTTTCACGGGCTATCACATGCGACTGTCCAAAGAGCTGCTTTAAAATAGCCTTAGCTCTCTTATATCCCACTTGTGGATCCATTATAAGACAACCTTCAATCGCATTTCTTGCTTTTCCTTTACAGTAGTGAATTAAATATAATAAACGCAAATTATCATCCTTTACTCTAGGTTCTATAAACGATTCAATTTGCTTAATGAATCTAAAGTAGTCGCGGGGTTTCCCGTCAAAGAATAAAAGTTCAACCTTAGGTAATTCTAGGCCTACTATCGGTGTCCTAAGCATCTGATCCTTTTCTGGTACCTTAGAATTCTCACCCAAATTTTGTTCCTTAATGCATTCTAAGGGTGACTTACAATAATAAGTATCAAACATAACATCATCACGGGTAGAAAGGGAACCCATTAAACAAGAATCAATAACGACTTGCCTAGTATTACGGGATTCTTCATGCTCTTCCACCCTATTCGTGTTTGTTTTCTTGCGGTTGCTCATGTTTAATTGGAGTTCAACGGAAGATAAATAACAAATACAAAATATAGAAATTCCACCGGTAAATCCTCAATAAAAATCCAAAAGGACCAAAAAATGGTTTTCCAAAATACAGTTCGATCACAAAAAATACGATAAGTAATCCAAAGTTCTTCTTCCAAGAAGTTTAATATTGTAAACGATTAAAATTCCTAATGCTTCCTTATTCTTCTTAATAATCAGACTGCAGTAGGCTTGTTCTTCTCAATTGTCAGACTGTAGTTGGATTTTCTACCGTAGTAGTTCAATTCGATTCCAATAGACGTATGTTGAACGCACCTTCCCTTAGTCGAATATCAAAACACAATAATTCTAGGAGAAAGTGGTCTATTTATATAAAAGAAATGGAAATACAAACGTTTACCTAACAATTGTTATGTCTTCCAATTCGAAATTACTCTGATGAGTATCCGAGTTGAAGCTAGTATACTGCGACGATATCAAATCCAAAAATGTGGCTGTAGCCATATTATATATCAAATTTAAACAACATGTGTACAGTTCAGAAGCAAACATAAAAACTTCAATATAAGTACAAAATATAGAAATAATAACAATATACAATGATAAAATCTCAAAATGGAATCAAATAAAATACCAAAATGTCAACAGAAAGAGTCAGTCATATCATAACACAAATATATATACATGGAGGGATTTTCCAAAAAACAAAACATTCAAAAAAGATTCTACAACCACCTTCTATCCTGATCGCAGATAATGGTGCCATTAGTTGTTTAATCTGATGGGCGTTCCTCCTTTTGCAATAAACACAATCCTTTATCACTCTCCTCATGGCTACACCACCCCTCAGCACCGAAAATCTTTTTCTCGAACCGTTGCCATTACCTGTGTAGCTCCGACATGTCCCTCCAAAACATGGTAATACCGTAGAATCAAATCTGTAATTGTATGCTTCGATGGTAATATTATAGGATGCTTCCTCGACTCGGCCCAGGAACTAATTTGAAGCAGGCCACCGATACACAATAATCCGTCCATAATTATTGGATTTAAGGTTCGTAAGGGTGAATTTGTTATTTTCACTTTGCTAATGGTATCAGACGACAACATTTCAATCTCTTTCCGAAATACTATGCTTTGGATATATCGAATTAAATCTAAACAAGCTAACTCTAGTTCATCAACTCTGAGTATACTCACCTGTAGAGACAGATCATTTCTGCCAGAATACATTATTAATAGATATTGCTTAAATCGGATCAACCATGCAACAGCCTTAAGTAATCTAGTCCAATCTGAATAATAATTAAAAAGTAGATCAACAGTGGATTCTCCAACCATTACATGCGTGGACATTACCTTCTTTAATTCCAAGAGATGGGGTTCAGGACCTTGTACATCCGCATCAGGCCAAAACTCCTTTGAATTCTTCAAAAAATGTGGTCCCTCCTCCCATACCTTGACATCATCAATGCTGAACTTGGCTCCTCTGGATACAAAATCTGATGTGTTTTCCTTAGAAGGTACGAATCTCCATTGGTCCGCCTTTGTAAGACTGTGGATAGTCGAAATCCGGTTTGCTATGAATGTTTTAAACTGGCCTTTCTGTAAATCAGAAATATTTCTAACAATTTAATTATTTTGAATTTCCTATATATAGAAAATTTCACTTCAATGAACCTTGACTTCAGAATCCGAATGAGTAATATACGCGCCTTGCCCAGTCCAAATTCACAATATAAGTTTCTGGGTAAGAACGGTCCTAAACAATATTATACTGTTCCGATCTGAAATTAACACAATGAGTTTCAAATTCTGGAAGAATGCGTCCTTGCAGTCGAGAATACGAAGTTACCGCAAAGGTATCAAATCCGATATGGCTGTAGCCATATTAAGTATCAATTAAAAGAACACATTTACAGTTTAGAAAGAAACATATAAACCCCAATAAACGTACAGAAAATAGGAATTATAACAATATACAAATATGAACATCCCAAATAGGGACTAAACAGAGTACCAAAATATTGAACAGAAGGAGTCAGGAAGATCATAACACAAATATGTGCATGGAGGGATTTTCCCAAAAATGACTCCTTCAAAATGGATTCTACACTATATTCATAAGATTCTTGATTATTGATGATGGTGTCTGGCCGACGAATCCTCAGTACCATGCTTACAAATCTGTCAGTAATCATGTGTATCTTCTGGAATATGTCTCTTGTAGTTCTCTAAGTTTCTGCATCATACAGCAGAACTGTCTTGACAGTAGTACTGCAAATGCTTATTTTGGTGTTGATTGATATTTGTTTGGAGTTTCAGATGTTGTCGAGTTGTAGAAATGCAACCCTTTCTTTGCCTATCCGCGCCCCCACATCTGCATCCGATTCACCTTGATTAACGATGATGCTGCTCGGATATGTTTAGATTTCTACATCTTCCATGGCATCTCCATCAACGGTCGGTTGACGCATGTTGTGTTGTATCGCACAATCTTACTTTTCCCTTTATTTATGTTGAGACCTACTGCTGCTGAGGCTGCTGCTACACTGATCGTCTTTTCTTGCATTTGTTGTTGTGTGTGTGATAGAAGAGTCAGATCGTTTGCGAGGTACAAATCGTCCAGGTTCGTCCTAGCGGTCCACTGTATAGCTTGCTTCCCTCTAGATGTCGATGTGTTCGTAATCCAGTTGATCGCCAAGAGAAAAAGAAAGGTTGGGGGTGAGAAACCTAGTCGGACACCTGTATCGGGTCTGTGAGCTGTCCTCAAAGTACGACTTTGCAGTTTAATCCATTATAAGAATTCCGTATGATATTGACTGTCTTCTCAGGCACTCGATAGTGTCGTTGAAGTTTCCATATTGCCGTCTTGTCCACGATATCGAGTGCTTTCTCTTGATCAAACAAGTTTCTGTATAGTTGTAAGTTTCATTCAACCGATTATTCTACAATGAGGCATATTTTCGCTCACCATTTGGTCGGTGCATAATTGATCCTTGATCTCGGAGTCGGGTGTCAACCAATACCTTCATTCTCTTTAACAACACCCTGTTGAAGACTTTCACAGGTACTAAAAGAAGAAGCGTGATGCTTCTGTAGTTCTCACACTTGCTGAGATCGCCTTTCTTCGGTATCTTGATCAGGTGTCCTTCTTTCCCTTCACTTGTTCACTTGCTTCTGCGCATTCGACTTCTGCATTCGCTTTCACCGCTGATGTCTATTGCTTCTTTTTTGTTCTTTTGTTGGTCTACTCTCATTTGTAGCTCGTCTTTCTACGCTTATGTTATGGTGTCCCCTAGTTTATCTTATCCAAAGGGATCTAGGTTTTTATTTGTTTGCTATTTCAAAAACAATACTGGAATACAAGAGAGCCACTTTGGTTTGGACTACTGGATATTTTATTGGAAACTGTTTTAGCTTTATTCGAAACAATACAACAGTTATGTAAGAGCCAAGTTTGAAGTTTAACCTTGCTGACTTTCTGTACTTGGGTAGGTAAATTCGTGGTTGATATTACCAACCCTTTATTTTCTCTTGTTAAACACTACTATTTCTTTGAGGTTATGTATTTTCAAATATACGTCCGTTTTCAACTGCGGACGAAATATGTGTGCTAACTGATATTCTACGAGGTAGGTTGAATAACTTGTGGCTTTGTTAGCCTTTGAATTTGACATTCTGTCATAGCCCATACGCTACTTTTAATTAGTCTACTACTTCCGCTTTCATACTTGTCGTTATCTGGGCGGATCATGATTGTTTTCATTATCGGGCCAAGTATAAGTTATTACTGTAGATGTTTCTCGGCTGTTGCTCCACTAATTCCTCTCAAAAATGCCATGAACTGTATTCCTAAAACAAAAATCAGTCGTGATTTGTTACGCAGGAAATTAAAATTCTAATCGACTGTTGGTAACTCATTTACAAGTTATTTCCTCGCTTAGTTTCCGTTATAAGTCTTTAAGCCCACTTTCTGTTCAATGTTTCTAGTTGGTATGGTTAAGACACGAAATCTATATTTGTCTCCTAGAAAATTCTCTGAGTCTCATCCAATTGTCCCGACTATTGTTGGTCTGTAAATCTTCCACCCAAACCATAAATATACGCCCAGACAGGAATTTTATGACGATCAGGTGTATATTTATTTTAAAGTTATTGCTTTTCACTCATCATCGATTATCCGTTAGCTAATTTTGCTCTACCACCACAGCAGGACAAATCTCACATGAATAAAGAGATCTAATCAGCATAGTATTGATGATAATAAAACAAAATCAAGAAAATGACTCAAAATATCTTCTAAAACGACTCACCGACCTCAATCATGTGGCAGTAAACTACTTACGATTAAACTTGTGAGGTACTGTTAGCGTCCTCTCGATTCTGCTGCACTATTAGTAACGGTTGCTCAATGTATGGAAGGTAATAAACTCTTTTTTTTCGCTTAAAGCTGTTCCACGTGTTCGTGACACTCACATTGTAGACCACACTGAGTTACCTCATGAATCCCTGTTCTCTTTTTCAGGTTTTTAAATAAGCCGTTATTTTGCCTTAAGACATACACGTTCGTTGGATAGCTATAACAAACAAACAGACGAAAACCTAACATTGCTGTAATATTGGTTTTTGGAGCACACAAGTTACTCATCGTTATTTAGTGTGCTATGGGTTGTCACGTTTCAGCCGACAATTCTAATAGTTTTACTTGGGACGACTATCTCAAGAAAACAAACGGTCGCCCAGCAAAGTTGGAGTGCTTTAAACAGGTCAGTAGTGTAGTTTTTCCAGTATTCAGTTTTCACCCAAGGTAATTAAATACTTTCGGTTTCTAAAATAAAATCTTTCTCGGGTCTTATCAAATTATCACCAGTATATAAACCCAATAGTTAATAAGCGGTTTTAGATTTGTAAGGAGTGCGGTTTTACTGGTCAAGAGTCAGTCATTCAAACGTAGAAATTCGTACGTACGACAATAAATTCAGGTTGCCATACCACACTAGAAAAAAGAAGCAATCGTCACTTCGAATCTCAGTGGTAGATGTAGTAGAAGTATTAGCGGTAATGGAGAAGATTAGGATTCAAAGAAATTACTCAAGAAGTGTGATTCAGTGAGATAACTTTAGAGAGAGAAAGATAGAGGTAACGAGAAATTCAGAAGCTTAGGATTTGTGAGAACACAAACAATGAGTGAACCTGAGCCATTGCAAACGGTTTTGAGCCATGTCATTCAGGGTCGCTAATCATCGGTCACTATCATCTCGCGGACCCCAACCAGGTAGCCTACATCTACCAACATGACTCAGTCCACTTGTCAGTGACTTTATGAATTTCTGCCATGTTTTGGTCTGGCCGCCCCTAGCTTTCTTCCAACCTTCTCCTGCACTACAAAACATAGCTCGTCGAGAGAGTCGGTGGTTGGACACACGTAACAGATGTCGCAACCACTTCAGCTGATGAAGCTTCACTACTTCATCTATTGATCTGCCATCCCTACCTAGTGCTCGTTTCCTAACGATAGCATTGCTTACTCGGTAGTCCCAGGATATAAGAGCAATCCTTCGAATGTACCAATGATCGAATACTAATTACCTACGAATATCTTCTACTCTTACCGGCCATGTTTCATAGCTATAAAGTAGGACGGAGTGAACTACTTCACAGTATACTCGTCCTTTGGTCCGCAAACGGATATCTCGTCTACGCTATAAGTGGCGTAAATTTGCAAAAGCCAATTGAGCTTTCGATATCCGTGCTGAGATTTCGTCAGTCACCAGGCAAACAGCACTGATAATACTGCCGAGATAAGTGAAGCTGTCAACACTCTAAACGGGTTCACTCCCTATCACTAGATCAGGTACGAACGAAACCCGATCCTGAAGCAACATTTTGCATTTTGAGGGTGAGAACTGCATCCCAAAAATGCTTGCATTGTTGCTTAGGGTAGTCAGAATTATTTTCTTCTTTTCAGCGTCTTCACCCAATAGAACTATGTCATCGGCATATTCTAGGTCAGTAAGCGATCCTCCTGGTAGGTCTACTGAAAAATCTGACAAGGATAATGTTAACTCCAAAAGCATGTCTACGACAAAGTTAAACAAGAATAGAGAGAGTAGACATCCTTGATGGATACCACTTGAAGTAAAGAATTCCGAAGACAGTTCGCCATAAGCTCTCACTCGACCAGTGGTGTTCGAGTAGAGAACTTCTATAATTTTGATGTACTTCTCTGGTACTCCTTTCAATGACAGACATTGCCACAGAACCGCACGATCAGCAGAGTCAAATGCCGCCTTGAGGTCCAGGAAGACGACTATTGTCGGACTCCTAAATGTGTTTGTGTTGTAGCACCTGTCGTTATATTGTGAAAACGTGGTCTATACAGCCACGTACAGGCCGAAAACCAGCCTGGATTTCTCGAGTCTGTTCTTCGCGAGCTCTAGTTAGGCGTCTAAGGATAATCGAGGCTAACAATTTAGAAATTATATTAGTTAGACTTATTCCCCTGTGATTGTCACAAGAAGACTTTTGTCTTTTCTTGTAAATCGGGACAGTTAGTGATTGAGACGAGTCGGATGCGATTACATCCAGTTCCCAGATTCTACCTAAGATCTCGGTTAATCTACCTGTTAAAACTGGACCACCATCCTTAAAAATGTTATGCATCAATGTATCAGGTCCTGCTGCTCGCTCTGGCTTTAGATTTCCTACCACTTTCTCAACTTCATAAATACTAGGAGGACTTAAGTCGATTTGCCATTCAGAATGACGGAATCCTGGGTAACCGAAGTGTGGCTGAAGGCCAGTTGTACTGATCCCTAAAGTGTTCTGCCCATCAATCCAATCTGCTTTACCGAGAATGAATGATACAACCATCCTTTTCTGAGATAGTTTCGCTAACAGATTGATTTTTAACACCGGTTTCCTTGATGAGTCTAAATAGTTGCCTACTGTTGCCTATTGCCGCTGCTTTTTCCATCGCTTTTGCTTTCGCCACACACCACTGTTCGCGGTCGTTGCGTAGGCTTTTTATCGGCCTGCGCCTAAGCTGACTTCGTTCCTCATCATGTTCAGAGCCAGGTGGGATAAGTTTTCGAGCATCCATCAGTTCGGTAGACGCTACTAATATCCACAGCCTTATGTTTTACCTTACTAGCAGATATCACGGCTGTTTCCACAGCTTTCTGATATCATTCCAACCTGCCTCTAGATGGAAATCACACGGTCGCCTAAATGTTTTTCTAGATGCTCCTGAAATATATTCATAGCTCTGGCGATGTCTTTCCTACGTTCAGCAAGTCGCAAACAAATACGCGCTGACACTAGGGCATGATCTGAGTCTAAACAAGTGCTACAGAACGAGAGGCACTATAAAATAGAGCCTCTCGTCCTACGATACTCAAACCTGACCACCATGTCTAAGTAGCAGCTGCCGTCAGGTTGCGCCATTGCAAACGATTATAAGCCATGTCGTTCAAAAATCTTAAGTAAGGCAGAGGTCTATATAGAACTGATTTGTCATTCGCCAAGAAACAATGCGGTATCTTACTGTAGTGTTAAAGATAGCAAGATTATTAAAAATGTTACATACAGAAGATGCAATGAGTAGGAATCAATGTATTCAGTCACATACCTAATAGGCAAGCTCGACCCCCATGTTAGGTAGCAGCTACGTTTGGGTGATCGAGAATCAGATAATCCTAATCTGTGACTGGGAAATTCTAGTGACATCTATCCAATCATGATATCCATACTACCCCATATTTTTCGTTCTGTGATTTTACCAGAACCATACTTTATCTTCCGTTGCTATCGGTGTTAGTTTCTCTTCTTACTTTATAAGTTCTTTTTTCTGGTATGAAGTATGTCACGTTAAATCGACATATCTCTTGCACTGATAACATTATCCTAATCAAACATTGAACGGTTTAGAAAAGTGTATCCAAGTTGGCACATAAGTGTGAAACCTATTGATATCACGAAGC
Source organism: Schistosoma turkestanicum (assembly GCA_944470395.2). Taxonomy (NCBI): domain Eukaryota; kingdom Metazoa; phylum Platyhelminthes; class Trematoda; order Strigeidida; family Schistosomatidae; genus Schistosoma; species Schistosoma turkestanicum. Next base: position 13,979,771 of record OX103979.1, on the reverse strand, counting down.
ATAAAAACATGACAGAAATGAAGGAATCTATCCACACTCTTAGGGTGTAGTTCGAAAGGTCTTAAAGCGTGTATCTGTAAGGTCATTCAGTAAAATACCTTGATATCCACACATATGAGTTTGTGCTCTCTCGATTTGGCTTGACTACACGTAGATTCAGACATTTTTTGTCGACTAACTTTGTGAAAATCATTCTGATTCCATTATGGACAAGCGAATCATCGAAAGTAATTAATGTTTTAAAACTGGGTCGTGTTTCAATCGTCCATTCATTACGCAGGTGATAGGGCAAAGACTACCTTATACTTCGTAAGCATTGTAGGTATGACAGCAGTATCGCAAAGTTCACCAAAGAAACTAATTGCATGATGCACTAAAGCGTTTGTAACCCCGTCAGCGTATAAATGAAGTATTCCTACGATTGTTCGTGCTTCATAGAACGCTTTAGGGAATACCTTATTAGCTACGACAATTAACTACTTAAGATGGAAAAACGCTATCTGTCAGATTATATCAGGCGAAATGTATCCTACGATTCTAGCTGTGATGCACACGCTGTCTTGAATCACTATGCAGTAATTCAGCGCTTACACATATCGCAAGGTGTAAGCAAGTTGACAAAAACATCTGAGTCTAGAAAGGAAACGAAGGTTAGTTTGGTTTATGTATTTAATGATGCTTATTTCAAGACTTGTCCTTAATCTTCAAGGTTAATTATGAAGCTATCTGAATCAAATATGAGGTGTGGTGTGAAATTCATGTTATTCTATTTTGATATATGCATGACAAGTGTTTCGCGTTAGGCAATAATAGCTGATACCAAGAATGGTAGGTGGATTAGTTGAACATGAAAACCGGTGGAATTTCGATTCTTTCTCATGTTCAGACATATCCTAAGATCGCTTGACGCTTACCATTATCACCTGATTTAGAACATTCAACTGTCTTAGAAAGGTCTAGTAGACTTCTTAAATCTATGCAGCTGTTATGAAAGACAAGCCTTAAGGGCAAATATGCAGTGTTTGTTGGTTTCTGAAAACAGCCTTTCATGTATCCCGGCACTACCAATTTAATGACACTAACGTTAGATACTACTTCTCGGGATAGAAAAGTTAGTTCATAAGTCATTCAACAATAACATAATACTTCGTGCGTACATGCATCAGCTCAGGTTTCCATACCACACTAGAAAAAAGAAGCAATCGTCACTTCGAATCTCAGTGGTAGATGTAGTAGAAGTATTAGCGGTAATGGAGAAGATTAGGATTCAAAGAAATTACTCAAGAAGTGTGATTCAGTGAGATAACTTTAGAGAGAGAAAGATAGAGGTAACGAGAAATTCAGAAGCTTAGGATTTGTGAGCACACAAACAATGAGTGAACCTGAGCCATTGCAAACGGTTTTGAGCCATGTCATTCAGGGTCGCTAATCATCGGTCACTATCATCTCGCGGACCCCAACCAGGTAGCCTACATCTACCAACATGACTCAGTCCACTTGTCAGTGACTTTATGAATTTCTGCCATGTTTTGGTCTGGCCGCCCCTAGCTTTCTTCCAACCTTCTCCTGCACTACAAAACATAGCTCGTCGAGAGAGTCGGTGGTTGGACACACGTAACAGATGTCCCAACCACTTCAACTGATGAAGCTTCACTACTTCATCTATTGATCTGCCATCCCTACCTAGTGCTCATTTCCTAACGATAGCATTGCTTACTCGGTAGTCCCAGGATATAAGAGCAATCCTTCGAATGTACCAATGATCGAATACTAATTACCTACGAATATCTTCTACTCTTACCGGCCATGTTTCATAGCTATAAAGTAGGACGGAGTGAACTACTTCACAGTATACTCGTCCTTTGGTCCGCAAACGGATATCTCGTCTACGCTATAAGTGACGTAAATTTGCAAAAGCCAATCGAGCTTGTATTGTTGCTTAGGGTAGTCAGAAGATTCTGCATTATGTCAGCGTCTTCACTAAAATAGAACTAAGTCATCGGCATATTCTAAGTCAACCAGTGTATCTTCTGGTAGAAGGTCCACTCCTGAAAAGTCAGGTGAAGATTATGTTATATCTGGAACGAGGTCTACAACAAAATTAGTTAGGTGTCGAAGTATTATCGAGGCTAATAATCTATACATTATATTAGTTAAACTGGTTACTCTATGATTGTCACAAGAGGACATTTGTCGTTTCTTATAGACTGGGACAATCAGTGATTGAGATCAGTCAGATGGGATTATGCCCAGTTCCCATATTCTAGTTAGGATCTCAGTCAATCTTACTGCTAAAACTGGACCACCATCCTTAAAAATCTCTAGGGTATGTCTGTCAGGCCCTGCTGCTCTCCCGCGCTTCAGATTTTCTGTAGCTTCTTCAACTTCATTAAGAGTCAGATGACTTACATCAATTAGCTATTCAGGTTGACTGGAGATCGTGGTAAATCTAAGTGTAGTTTGAGGCATGTTGAATTGACATTTGAAGTGTTCTGCCTGTCGATGCAATCCCTAGGGTCCACGTTTACCGATCATAGTTTCCTTTACCATTGCTTTCGCTGCCAACCACTGTTCGCCTGCACTTGGGCTGACTTCGCAACTCTTTATGTTCAAATGAGTTTCCAAACATCTCTCATTTCGGTGGATGCTACTGAGATCCATGTCTTCTTCCTAACCTTATGGTCTACTTTAGTAGTAGACATCACGGCTGTTTCCACACTTTTTTGATATCATTCCAAGCTGCCGCCGGATGGGATTCCCTTACGTGGCCTCTTAAATGCTTTTCTAATTGCTCCTGAAATATATTATCAGCTATGCTATCATAAAGTAAAACCGTAAGCGTTTTTCTTGCGGTGTCTTTCCGACATCCAGAAAGTCGCAAACAACCCAACCGTAGCTGCCACTTTGACGTGGTGGTCGGGCTTGCCTATCGTGATGACCCAACCGAGCTATATTGGCTGGAACACATGTTCCTGAAGGTTCTACCATGTCAGGCAGGTCGATTGGAGAATGATCAGACTAAAAGCAGCTACCCAAGGTCTAAGGACGAGACCGTACTGCTGACTGCAGAGGGGTGTGACAGCAGTAAGTTGTTTCCCTCGGACAACCAGCATCTGCAGCGATGCTGCCTTCTCACAAGGAAGGAAGAGTTAGAAAAATTCGACCCTAAAAATGTCACACCTCACCCTACCTCACGGGTTTCCGTCTCCTTGGGTAAGGGTGCCCACTAAGGGCCCTTAAGAACGGAGCTAATCCTCAAAATACCTTTCATAAAAAGGCCGTGCGTGACCGGCCTCAAGCAGTTGTCCCTCGGACTCTGCGGTCACGCTCCCAGGTCTCCAAGACCAACACTAATCTATCTCCCTTTTCAGGTCCCTCAAGAGACAACCTTCCACGGTGTGGGCAGCCGGGAAGTGACAACCGCTCTCATACCCATAACAGCACGAGAGACCAAATCGGTCGAAATCAAATCCTTCCTACACCCACACATACTCTCTTCTCTCCACAAGTAACTGTACTCACATTCCCTTATCTGACTGCACCGCTAATGCAAACGATGCGAGTTTACGAAACGTCAATCCTGGTCTCTTGAAACCTCGTTCTAGTCTACATGTTGGAGCATTTAATGTACGGACATTGTGTAAAATAGGGCAACATGCATCATTAGGTAGGACTTCAGAATCTCGCTCCATCGATGTATGCTGCGCCTCGGAGACGCGCATACAGGATCCTAGTAAAATTATTAATCTGATTTCACCTTGTCAAAATAAAGAAGCAGCTCGATTTACTCTTTGTGTATCTGGAAGCCCTGATGCTGCTTCCAGGGGTCTTGCTGGCGTAGATATAGCATTGAGTCGGAGAGCTGAACAATCTCTCCTTGACTGGATCCCAGTAGATAGTCGCTTGTGCGCTGTCCGACTAAACGTTACAGTAAGGCTCGGAAAGATAGGGACACTCGTCGTTGCCTCTTCGTCGTATCTGCCTACGCCCCCACTGACTGCATTTCAGACGAGGTTAAAGATGAGTTCTACAGAAAGCTTTCGGACCTCCTCCAAAAAGCTATGCGCTCTGATATAGTAATAATGGCTGGTGACTTTAATGCTCAAGTAGGTAGACTAAGTGAAAATGAAAGACACCATGGTGGATGTTATGGTGTCGCGGCTCAGAGAACAGACAATGGTGACCGTCTGTTGCAAGTATGCTCAGACAACCGCCTATTCTTAGCAAACACTAACTTTAAGCATAATGAAACGCATCTGTTGACCTGGCCACCTCCAAAGTCGTCTCAACGTTGGACTCAACTAGATCACATCGCCATCAGCCACCGATGGAGGGGTTCGATAGAAGACTGTCGCTAGTTGTGGGGCACATGTTTAGATTCAGATCATGTTGTAGTGCGAGCGCGTATTTGTTTGAAGCTTACTGGGCGTAGGTAAGACGCCGTAAGAAAGCCTCTTAGGGTTTTACCTAATGATAATAAGGCGGAGAATATATTTCAGGAACTAGAAAGACAGTTAGGCGACCATTTAAGCGATTCCCATCCGGAGGCAGGTTGGAATGATATCAAAAAGGCTGTGGAAACAGCAGTGATATCTGCTAGTAAGGTTGACCATGAGGCTAGAATGAAGCCGTGGATCTCAGTAGCATCCACCGATCTGATGGATGCCCGAACACTCATCCCACCTGGCTCTGAACATGATGTAGAACGAAGTCAGCTTAAGCGCAGGTTGATAAAAATCTTACGCATCCACCGTGAACAGTGGTGGGTGGCGAAAGCAAAAGCGATGGAAAAGGCAGCGGAGATCGGCAACAGTAGACAACTTTTCCGACTTATCAAGGAATCTGGTATAAGGAATCCTAGTGTAAGTGAGACTATCTCAGAAAATGATGGGACTTTTATTTATTCTCAATCCAGGAGACTGGATCGATGGGCAGAACTTTTTCGGGATCAGTTCAACTGGCCTTGAGCGACTCTTCTGTTACCCACGAACTCCAGTCATCCTGAATGGCAAGTCGACGTAAGTCCGCCTAGTCTTAATGACGTTGAGAAAGCGTTAGGAAATCTGAAGCGAGGACGAGCTGCAGGTCCTGATAGACTGACCTCTGAGACATTTAAGGATGGTGCTCCAGTTTTAGCATCTAGGTTGACTGAGATCTTGGGTAGAATCTGGGAACTGGATGTAATCCCATCTGACTGGTCTCAATCCTTGATTGTCCCAATCTGTAAGAATGGATAAAAGTCTTCTTGTGACAATCACAGGGGAATCAGTCTAACTAATATAGTATCTAAAATATTGGCCTCAATAATACCTCGGCGCCTAACGAAAGCTCGTGAAGAGCAAACTCGAGAAAGCCAGTCTGGTTTACGACCTGGACGTGGCTGTATAGACCACATCTTCACACTACGAAAGGTCCTGGAACACAGACACACATTTAGACGTCCTACAATAGTTGTTTTCCTGGACCTGAAAGCGGCATTCGACTCTGTGGATCTTGAGGTTCTGTGGCAATGTCTGTCATTGAAAGGTGTACGAAAGAAGTACATTAACCTTATACAAGCTCTCTACTCGAACACTATTCGGGTGAGAGCATATGGCGAACTGTGATCTGAATTCTCTACATCAAGTGGTGTCCGTCAGGGCTGTCCACTTTCCCCATTCTTGTTTAATTTTATCATAGACATGCTCCTAGAAATAACCTTATCCTCGTTTGAATTTTCAGGAGTAGACCTTTTACCTGCTGGCTCGCTTATTGACTTAGAATATGCCGATGACATAGTCCTACTTGGTGAAGAAGCTGATAAAATGCAGAGTCTTCAGACTACCCTAAGCAACAATGCAAGCATGTTCGGGATGCGGTTCCCACACTCGAAATGTAAAATGTTGCTTCAAGATTGGGTTTCATCGGCACCTGAACTAGTGATCGGGAGTGAAGTAGTCGAGCGTGTTGACCGCTTCACTTATCTCGGGAGTCTCATCAGTGCCGATGGCCTGGTGGCTGACGAAATCTCAGCACGGATACAGAAGGCTCGATTAGATTTTGCAAACCTGCATCACTTAAGGCGTAGACGATATATCCGTTTACTGAACAAAGGACGAGTGTATTGTGCAGTAGTTCGCTCCGTCCTACTTTATAGCTATGAAACATGGCCGGTGAGAGTAGAAGATATTCGTAGGTTACTGGTTCTTGACCATAGATGTCTTCGAAGCATTGCTCGAGTATCGTGGGACAACCGAGTAAGCAACGCTGTTATTAGGAATCGGGTGCTAGGTAAGAATGGCAGATCAGTAGATGAAGTAATGAAACTTCACCAGTTGAAGTGGTTGGGACATGTGTTGCGTATGCCTAACCACCGACTGCCTCGACGAGCTTTGTTTTGTAGTGTTGGAATAGGTTGGAAGAAAGTTAGGGGCGGCTAAACCCAAACATGACAGAAATCCATGAAGTTTTTGACAAGTGGACTGAGTCATGTTGGTAGATGTAGGCTACCTGGTTGGGGTCCGCGAGATGATAATAATCGATGGTTAGAGACTCTGAATGACATGACGCGAAACCGTTTTTAATGGTGCAGTTGCATTGATTGTTTGTGTTCTCACAAATCCTAATCTTCTGGATTCTTCAACACCTCTGGTTTTGACTTTCTAAACTTTTCTCATTGAATCATATTTCTTGAATAATATCTTCTAATCCTAACCTCTCCGATTACTTTTAATACCCTTACTACCTCTTCTAGTATTGGATTCGAATTGACAATTATACCTCTGTGCTGATGTGGTATGTCAACATGAACTGATGTACTTACGTACGAAGTTTTACGTTGCATCTGACTGACTGAAGTCGCAAACAAATACGCGCTGACATTAGAGCATGATCTGACTCTAAACGAGTGCTCCATAACGAGAGGCACTATCCAATAGAGCCTCTCGTCCTATAACTTTTAGCGATGTGATCTAGTTGGGCCCATCGTTCGGTGGGCTTAGGGGTTCGCCAGTTCAAAATGTGTTTTTCCTTATGCTTAAAGTTAGTATTTGCTAGAAATAGGCGGTTATCTGAGCATAGTTGCAACATACGGTTGCCATTATCTGTTCTTTGAGCCGCGACACCGTAAGATCCACCCAGGTGTCTTTCCTTCTCACCTAATCTACCTACTTGAGCGTTGAAGTCACCAGCCACCGTTACTATATCAGTGTCTGACTTTCTAGAGGAGGTCCGAAAACTTTCTGTAAAACTCATCTTTTACTTCATCTGAGCTGCAGTCAGTGGGGGCGTAGGCAGATACGACGAAGAGGCAACGGCGAGTGCCGCTATCTTTTTAAGTCCTTTCTGTCCCATTTAGCCGGACAGTGACCAAGCGAATATCTACTGAAATCCAGTTTAGGAGAGCTAGTTCTGCGCTAGGACTTAATACTATACCCGCACTAGCGAGATCATGGATAGCAGCAGCAGCGCTTCGAGAAACACGAAGCGTAAACCGTGTTGTTTCTCTCCTTGCACAAAATGAAATCAAATAGATGATTTTACTCGGATCGTGTATGCGCTTTTCGGAGACGCAGCATTTATCTACTTTACGGGACTCCAGAGTCCCTAGCTAAGGAAGCCTGTTACCCTACTTGTCTCTTGGTATGAACATTAAACACTCCATTATGTTGTTTGGAGCGGGGTTCGAAGGGACCAGCAATATTTTTTCATGATCTCAAATCGTTTGCTTCAGTGGCGCGAGGTGACAGACGATCGAAAGAAGGGTTGGTGGTAGAGACAAGAGATTTGGTAGAGAAAATTTGTAGCTCATTTGGATGATGGTGGTGGTTTTTTGGCCTCTGAGCTGGAAGGAGACAAGAGAGTTATTAGTCGGTGTAAAAAGGATTAGATTGTGTTCAATTTGGGTATAAGGGCGTATCTAACTTCCCGGCTGCCCACACCGTGGAAGGGCTGTGGTTGTCATTAGGAACATCGACCGCTTGACTCCTGAAAGAACTTGGCTTTCATCATGTGACGTCATAACTTTTCTAAATGAAGACCTAATTCCTAGAGCAGAGTTTATAAGGTTTGAATTATTTTTTCTTGTTAAATTTTTTTGGCAAGTTAGTTTTTCGCGGGATAGGGTCGTCAACCCAGATCCCAACCCTCGTCCTTTATCCGGGCTTGGGACCGGCAGTAGCCGCGAAGGGTCTATAGGCGGAGTTGTTAGTTCATAAACTTGTGAGTCTAAGTTGAATCCTATGACCACATCACTTACAGGTCACATCTTGATGTGTGACGCTAGCCAAAATATCTTAAGTCATGAACAACTGGTTATCGGTCCACGACAGCTGCAATTAATATGTTTGGTGGGAAATAGGATGCAAATTTTCTCTCGTACTCAGGACGTTGAACATCTAACTAATACTCCATTACTAATATTCTCTCTCATTTATGTTGTAATATGATAACTGAAGTCTACGCACTTTTGTACAGTGATTGGCTGTAGTACTTGTCTGCCAATATCATGGTCTAAGCCCTTGTATTAACTCATTTTATTTCTGCTTTTGTCTGCATAACTTATTCTTGTTATTTTTACCATTATTTTCCCTCAGGTACAATATTTTGAACTGTGGGGAATAAAGCCCATCCAGTTAAGTGCCAGGTTCTATGTTGCTTGTTCACTTTTTTGAATTTTTCCATATCTTATTCTTGCATGCGTTAAAAAGTGTTCGATTTAGCCGAAGTGGAATTTTTCGAAATTGGATAGAAAAGAGGTATTATTAAGTGTAGTTAAGTCCTGTCAAATAATAGATGACGGCCATTTGGGTGACTAATCTGTTTTAACAGTTTGTTTGACTAAATGACACTTTGTCCATATTGATGACATTTTCAACATTCACCTCTATGACACTGATCATTTCATCTTAATTTCACTTCTATGTACGTAGTCATGTATTTTTTACTGTATCGAAATATCGATCTTCTGTTTTTGTTTCAGTCGATTATTCCTCCCCCAAACTACTTCGAGGTGAATTCCATTCTAGAAGCGGAAGACCAGCGTAGCGCAGCTCTAGTTCTCAATCCATATTCAAACGATTTAATAAAAGCCCGTTATGCTAATAATTCTACTCTTAGTGGTTCGCAGTTGTTGGAGACTCCATGTAAAAGGTCCAATCTGAATCCTCACTCTAGTGGAACCGTCCGACGCTTCAGAGCCGCTTCATTCAGTTTAGCTCGAGTGATAGAAACATGTGGTCCACGTTTAAGAATTCGTCTGGTTGGAACTGATGATCGTAATGATTATTGGTTCTTGGTTGATTCTGATCAAATTAGACCTTATCCTTCTGGAAGTCCACTACAACCACCCTTTGGTTATATGCACAATCATCTTGTTTGGAATCGTACTCTTAAAAAAGCAACTGAAGGGACGCGTTTCGCGGATCCTTCGTGGTTCATCTCGGTAAGTTACGATCTATCTTAGTTTATCTTCTGTTTTCACATCTTTTCTAATCAGAATACTGTGTCTTTTGAATTACAGCCGCCACCTGATCCAGAGGACAATTACTTTCAAGTAAATGACAAATTAGAGGCGGTAGATCGTAGAAATACTCAGCTGATATGTCCTGCATCTGTAGGTGCAGTGAACGGCCACCATATTTTAATAAATTTTGATGGATGGTCAGGAGCTTTTGACTATTGGACTCGTTTTGATAGTCGCGAACTGTTTCCTGTTGGATGGTGTAAGTCAGCCAATTACCCTCTTCAGCCACCTGGACCAAATGTTATACGCTCGCCAGTTATTCATTCAACTCCCACTTTCTTATATGCTCACAATTCTGTCTCAAAAAATCTCAGCGTCTCACCAAAATATCCATCTAAAGTACTTCCTAACAGTTGCAGCCGCATCAGGAAGACAAACAGAATGTCTGCATGTCCTCGTAAAAAGTTAGGACTTACAAGAAAAGTTAAGTCGCATGCAAATTTAGTCAGGAGTAATTCAAATGATGAGACAGAAAGCTCAACAATTCTTAGAAATCCTCACCTGTCAACAAAACAGCCTCTAAGTATGACGAATTCATTTTCTCCAGTTTTATCAAAACCGAATTACAATAGTGTTGGTTCGGACCACTTGGATAGCAATAAAAGTGAACGTGTTGATTTGTTTGTAGAGCCGAGTTCCCTGGATACTTCACAAGTTAATTCTTCTATTCATTCTTTGACATCACCACCCATTGTCCCACCCGTCCTAGAAGAAGCAAGTGATTCTTTAAACACATTTTACTCCTCATCTCCTCCTGAAAATCCTCCACGAATCGAAGCTTCTGAATTTATGAGCGATTCTGCGACTGAACGCCATCGACGTTTCAGTGGCCCTTCCGATTGCGTTGTACGTCTTCAAGCGAAATCATCACTAATGACAGTGTCCAACGTATTACATCCGTATGAACCAGAATTAAAATCATGGAAAGTGGTAACAAAGACAAAGCAGAAGAACAAACAACATAAAGTAAAGCGTCGCAACGGAAATTCAAAGAAGAAATGTCCTGAAGTAAAACAAAAATTAAAAATAGTCAAGTAAGCTTAGAACATATGTACAATAACACTTCCAAAACATTGTTAGATATTCAACAGTAATTACCATATGCAATTCATTGTTGGCTTTCAGTATGTGTCTAGATCTTCACTAACCAATTTAATACAATTTTTTAGCTGTATTATAAATGAGCTAAAAGATAACATGTTAATGTTGGAGTATTTGGTTAGTATGAATTGACAACTATTGTCAGTACTTCACTCTATCTAATTTTACTAGTTGGATTACTTGTAATACGCAACTTAGATCCTGACATTCGATTGTATCGATTTAAATTACCATACCATATTACATAATGGTGTATGCATAACGTGATATTGTATGTCGATTCATCCATCCATAGTAGGTATTGGGGTTTGCATTACTGTGAGGACTAACGGTATTACTTGCCTTTTTAAATAGAATTCTCTGTAGTCAGTCAGAACATTCAGGGTTAATTTGCCTGATAAGAACAAATCGTCAACTGTTTGGTCATTCCATCGCTAATAATTATGATGTGTTTTATCAGTAACATAATAAGTATTCATATAATTTTCCATTTGTAAAATTTGTTTCTTTCTACAAATATGTCATTTGGTGAATGTGTTTATGAAGTTGATGTTGTAGTGTAGTATGTGTACGAGGATTGAAAATAAGATGAATAAACTTATTATGACTTTTCTGTTACAAGCAATAGATGGCCGAGCATTACTTATCATGGACACACGCGACATGTTTATTAAGGTTCATGGACGTCTTTGTTATCAATTAATAAGGAAATGATAAAACTCTGTTTTTTTCCGTTTCAAGTAGTGCACTAATTTTTTTCACTATATTTCGTAATTTGTCAGTTTCGGTTTACTGTTTCAACTAAGCATATTGATTGTATTATTGTGCTTTCCATCCATTTAGAGACAATGTAACTAAGTGTATCTTATTTGGATCTAATCACTGTAACTAAAATTCACAATTTATTGTTTTTCCTTTCACTGCCTATAGTGATAGTTTGACTAGTTCGGTATTATGCAACTACGAATATATCGATTCAGTTTCTGCTCAACTGAAAGGCTTTCCTGATATAAGTCAAAACTATCAAAAGTCAATTACCTATCCAAACGACAATCCAAATTTGTACAAAAATGAAGCTATTAACTCTACCGCTCCCTGTAAAGATGATTCTGTATTAACATGTACTCCTGTCTTCATGTCAGATAGAAATAGTGTATTTAAATCTAAGAACGAACAATCTATTAATCCATCTATCGGGTCAAGTTTAGATTTTCAGTCACATGTCTCCCGTGATATCATCCATCCGAATGCTTGTTACTTTGACGAAATGAGCTCCCCTACTCATGATAACTTATCAGTTGAAACATCTGACACAAATTTATGGTTTTCTGGAAAGTTGGAATCTAATTCTAATAAATCTGTTTATCCTGTGTACAGTCATCAAAATATTGATAGTTTAGATAGTCAGAGTCTAACAACACATCTTCCCTCGTCAACTGTGTCTCCTTCATCATTAGGTAAGTCTGTGTCTAGTGATGATGTCTTGTAACTTTTATGCTATGAAACCTAAAAATACGGTAAAAACTTATCTTAACTCTATATCGAACACAAGATCCCTAGTTTTCATTTCTATCACTTTTAGCAGGAGGATAGGAGTGATTTGCACTTTTTTCGTTAAACTATTATGGTAAATTTTTAATTATTAAAACTATGAATACATCATTGTTAGACCACCATTAGGAACCTAGAAGCATTGGACGGCCGTTTCGTCCTGGTATGACACTCATCAGCAGTGCACATCCACGACTCCCGCAACTCCTTCAGTCAACCTGAATAGCTAATTGATGTAAGTCATCTGACTCTTAATGAAGTTGAAGAAGCTACAGAAAATCTGAAGCGCGGGAGAGCAGCAGGGCCTGACAGACATACCCTAGAGATTTTTAAGGATGGTGGTCCAGTTTTAGCAGTAAGATTGACTGAGATCCTAACTAGAATATGGGAACTGGGCATAATCCCATCTGACTGATCTCAATCACTGATTGTCCCAGTCTATAAGAAACGACAAATGTCCTCTTGTGACAATCATAGAGTAACCAGTTTAACTAATATAATGTATAGATTATTAGCCTCGATAATACTTCGACACCTAACTAATTTTGTTGTAGACCTCGTTCCAGATATAACATAATCTTCACCTGACTTTTCAGGAGTGGACCTTCTACCAGAAGATACACTGGTTGACTTAGAATATGCCGATGACTTAGTTCTATTTTAATGAAGACGCTGACATAATGCAGAATCTTCTGACTACCCTAAGCAACAATACAAGCTCGATTGGCTTTTGCAAATTTACGTCACTTATAGCGTAGACGAGATATCCGTTTGCGGACCAAAGGACGAGTATACTGTGAAGTAGTTCACTCCGTCCTACTTTATAGCTATGAAACATGGCCGGTAAGAGTAGAAGATATTCGTAGGTAATTAGTATTCGATCATTGGTACATTCGAAGGATTGCTCTTATATCCTGGGACTACCGAGTAAGCAATGCTATCGTTAGGAAACGAGCACTAGGTAGGGATGGCAGATCAATAGATGAAGTAGTGAAGCTTCATCAGCTGAAGTGGTTGCGACATCTGTTACGTGTGTCCAACCACCGACTCTCTCGACGAGCTATGTTTTGTAGTGCAGGAGAAGGTTGGAAGAAAGCTAGGGGCGGCCAGACCAAAACATGGCAGAAATTCATAAAGTCACTGACAAGTGGACTGAGTCATGTTGGTAGATGTAGGCTACCTGGTTGGGGTCCGCGAGATGATAGTGACCGATGATTAGCGACCCTGAATGACATGGCTCAAAACCGTTTGCAATGGCTCAGGTTCACTCATTGTTTGTGTTCTCACAAATCCTAGGCTTCTGAATTTCTCGTTACCTCTATCTTTCTCTCTCTAAAGTTATCTCACTGAATCACACTTCTTGAGTAATTTCTTTGAATCCTAATCTTCTCCATTACCGCTAATACTTCTACTACATCTACCACTGAGATTCGAAGTGACGATTGCTTCTTTTTTCTAGTGTGGTATGGCAACCTGAACCTATTGTCGTACGTACGAAGTTCTACGTTGTTACTGAGTGACTGACTGATTACCGCATATGACAGGATCCCAAGCCGAGACCTTCGATCTTGCCTTCGATTGCTTATCATATTGAAGACCTGCCCGGCATCCGATGGTGTTGATGTCTAACTGAAATCAATCTATGGATTTTCCTCATCCTCCGGCGGTTACTGCCTAAATTTGACAGCGTTTACTGTACTGTTCACGTCTGCTCACTAGAGCTCCAAACATTTTCTCATGAATCTAGTCTCTAGTGAGCACATTGTTTGTTTAATCATTGTATGTTTATGGAGGTTGAAAGGTAGTAACTACCGGAGATAAAATAGTGAGGTCTTGCGGAATCCTTAGATTGATCTGAGTTAAATATTATTAACTTTGAACGTTATTCCAGTGATCCAGAGGTTAGGCGTTCGCGCGCAAGACCGAAGGTCCTGGGTTTGAATCCTGTGAGTTTCAGAAGTGAATGTGTACTGCTGATTAGTCTCATACCAAGACAAAGCTTCCAGTGCTTCCAGGTTTCTAATGGTGGTCCAGCAATGATGATGATTTCAGCAATAAACAACAATCTCCATAACTCTGTAGTGTGCCCGATGGCTGCGCGTTCTTAAGCTCTGTTTATAAATCAGAAGATGAACTCCAAGTATCGTATACGTTATTCGAGGCACACCACAAATCGAATTGGAGAAGGCTAAGAGCCAACTCTTTGGATTACAATGCAAGCGAATGAGTGAAGCGAATAGGAGAAGGCTGTTGAGCCAACTCAAAGAGATAGAGTATGACTAAGAATATATAGTCAGATAAGAATAAGACAGACATATGACAAGCGAAAGAGATATGCACACACATGAATAAAAGCGACGAATGATTGATAAGGTCAAATGCAAGCGATACAAATCATGTGAGCTCATGGGAATATTACGAGATTAACATTAAAGCGAAAAGGATGAGTAAGTGCGTAAGCGTAAGCAATGCTCAGTCGTACAAGCTCATACAAAGCAGATAATAAAAAATACCAATGGTGCATATGAGTTGTTGCTATACAAATGGCTTGGTTACATAAATTAATCGAAAGGGCTTAACCAATTTAGATGTGAGAGAACTGAAATATATGTGGAGGCACTACAACTCTAGCTGAAAACACTTTTTAATTGTCTCTCCTGAACATATAATTTTTAACGTGGTTGAGAAAGTCATTTTACTTTTGAACATTTATAAATAGTAATGTTCATTTTCAAGTGTTCTCTAAATTAACGTATTTTGCTTTAATACAAGGAGTTTCAAAAAGCTATTCCTTCTGTTCTCTATGTTACTGTAAAGGTATTTTTAATTCAGATACCACGATAAACTTCTCACCTCCTATAATATCATACTTTATTTTGTTAATCTATTTGAGGGTTTAGCTTGAGGCCCGATTTCTAACACTTCCTTAATTTTAGTTTCTTAGTTGCTACCCCTATTTCTAATAATCTCCGTGGTGTTCTGCCTATTAAAATGGTTCAGTTACAATATATTATTGTAAAAATTGATTTGATCTACATCCAGTATTGTGTTTGTTCTTGCGAACTGTTAAGTTTGGGATGTTCGAACAGTCATGGGATTTTCTCATGATTAGATGTGTTTACAAAAATTACGTTCACTCATTCTTTCTCGTAAAATAAACCAAAGGGGTCGGATACATATTGCCAATGTATATATATATATATATATATATACTCTTAACCATTACAGTGAGTCAGAAGAACAATATTTCAAACCTCAATTATGCTTAAGTAACTTGTGGTGGTGGTGGTGTTAGCTTGATATTGGACATAATTGGTGCGATATTTGACATTGGCGAAATGATTTGATAAAGTTGTGTAAATCTTAATGTTGGTGTATTTTAGACGTATGCAGTGATGACTAAAATATGACTATAAAATAAAAAAATAAAATGTAGTTCAATACTTTACAAAATTTCATGCAGACACTAATTGTCGATTGTTTGGTACATTCAAAACTCTTCTATAGTTAGGACTACAGATATCTTCCAAGATAAAATTATGAATAGGTACTTCAGGTGATTTGTCATCCAAATATATTTTACAGACATATATCAACGTTATCATTCATATCAAAAATTAGCAAATAATGAAAAAAAGATGTATTTAATTAAGATGTTTATATTATTATTTGCACAGTTGTTTTACTATATTATGGATCGACTTATGGAAAAGCTGTATTCTCTCAATTCATGTCTCAGATATCTTATTATTGCTGGTGACTTTTCACAATAACTGATCCAATATCATAATGAGTACTCTACGTTTAACTCCGATAAGGCCTATTTGTTTATTCGTCTGCATCCAGCTGTCAGTCACTTCAAGTCAATTGAAATATATTGGTCGAAAATTTGCTGGCAATAATTAACTTATCAAAATTATGTATCAGACAACTAAGAAGAGGCATTTCATTCATCAGTTTTAACTGTTTGTGTATAAAATTTCAGATTTAGGATCGTTTCCTTTTCCTAATCCTACTCAGTGGACCATTGAAGAAGTGTATAACTACATTACGGCTCGTGATGCCACTCTCCTTGAAGCAGCGGAAAAATTCAAACATCATGTACGTCTTTGTTAAACCTCTGATGCCGTCTGTTTTTTCCTTGTTTATTCCCATAGCTCACACCAAAGTGGGTTGTTCTTTTTTTCAAGTAGTCACTGTTTCTCACGTTTCTCGTGACTTTTTCTCATCACAGACAATGCTTCGTGTGTGAGAATCCAGAAATCCTATGAAGTCGAGTGACATTTGCCATATTGTTACTAGATTTAAGACTTCAATGGCGTTTCCAATCATCCTTGTACAGTAAATCTGACACAGAAAACAAAACTACCTCTTCATTTTAAGGTGTACATATCGAATCATTTAGCCGTGCAGTTTTAATTTTTTCAGAAATACAGGTGGTTCAACAATCACTACAATTCCTTTTGTCCCGTCCAGACGCATTGTCGCTCACAAGTTTAATATAATAATTCGATGTATTAGATACCGGATTTCGAATGTATAATGTTTTACCAGTACTAGCTTATCACCAGCCGTGAACATACAGTTAAAACACATACTTTTCAGTCTAATTTAATACAATTTTTTAGCTGTATTATAAATGAGCTAAAAGATAACATGTTAATGTTGGAGTATTTGGTTAGTATGAATTGACAACTATTGTCAGTGCTTCACTTTATCTAATTTTACTAGTTGGATTACTTGTAATACGCAACTTAGATCCTGACATTCGATTGTATCGATTTAAATTACCATACCATATTACATAATGGTGTATGCATAACGTGATATTGTATGTCGATTCATCCATCCATAGTAGGTATTGGGGTTTGCATTACTGTGAGGACTAACGGTATTACTTGCCTTTTTAAATAGAATTGTCTGAAGTCAGTCAGAACATTCAGGGTTAATTTGCCTGATAAGAACAAATCGTCAACTGTTTGGTCATTCCATCGCTAATAATTATGATGTGTTTTATCAGTAACATAATAAGTATTCATATAATTTTCCATTTGTAAAATTTGTTTCTTTCTACAAATATGTCATTTGGTGAATGTGTTTATGAAGTTGATGTTGTAGTGTAGTATGTGTACGAGGATTGAAAATAAGATGAATAAACTTATTATGACTTTTCTGTTTCAGGAAATAGATGGTCAAGCCCTGCTTCTCCTTAGCATGGAATCGCTGCGAAATTATATGAAAATTAAATTGGGTCCGGCTTTAAAAATGGTTCATCTTATCAGTCGACTAAAACGTGGGCTGTTGTAACTTTGTTAGTCCGTTTCTGTTTTCCTTTTGGTGCTTTATATTTCATTTACTAGATCCAAACTATGACGGTATGTAGATGACTAATTTCCCTATATTTTCCCTGAGCTATGTATGAATCAGTGTTTTCAAACTATTTTCTTAATACCCTGACGGACAAATCCTTGACAAGTTTATGTAGTCGAATTCATTTGATTAATACAACTGACATAATTCTTCTTGTGAAAAAAACTATTTTTTTCAATAAAGATGATTGTACTACTGAAAAATTAAACGTTTTATTTTTTTCCTTATATCAGTTTTAAGCGTCATTGACGAATCTCAATCTCTTTTGTTTACAGATGTAGAGAATCATATGTTTTCCAAATCGGATAAATATCTTATACGTTTATTAATTTTCACTCTGCGTGTATATTGTGTAAAACAAAAAAATTTGTACACATAAGTGACTCAAAATCCTATATTTTATACTATATACTATCCACAACTCATAGAAAGCGCAAAATACATTAGTAGAATGCATTTTATATAATTCGGCTGCATAAAATATTAAACTAGATATTAGTTAGTTGGGTGCCGTTTTGTCTTTCGGCTTTGAAATAGTTGTTAATATATGTAGCAACTCCGCATCACGTCTGGTTTACCATGTCGAGTCGAAAGTTTGTCATGCCGTGTAAGCTCAGTTCATGGTCTACAATGTCGTGAGGTAGCCATATTTCACTTAGGGTTATGATCTTCAGCTTCATCTGAAAGTACATATTCCTGATCTCTTCCAGTTCTGTAAGAACTAGCCTCTGCAGGCTTTTTGTTTGCGTACTGTATTAAACCGTTGTCACCATGACCTTCGTGTCTTATGCCGTGAGGTGTTGATCAAGGTTGACTGTCATTATTGTGCGCATATTTTGGGCTCCCTGTTTTTGTCTTCAGATCTAGGTTGGCTCTCGCAACATCTAATGTGATTAGGGAGATCTTTCTTCACTCTGTGCCCAGTCAAAATCGCTTCAGTTGGGTCCTCCAGTTTACCTAATCTCACAGAGGTCGAAACTTGATAGTCGTGAGATGTGGTGTCTCAGAAAACGGGCGAATCTAGTTGCCGCGGTCATGTATAGTCTATCCCATTCTTGCAATTTGTCAGAGTGAGAATCACCCAAGCTACTACAGAGCAGCTAAGCTTCGAATCGACGGAGACGCTTTAACCGACAGTGTCAAATATGTGGGGAGGATTTCTTCGGCGAATTTCTCCGAGGATGAAGATTAAATGAACATATTGGTGTCATGCAGGTAAAGATTTCACCCTCTTAAACACGACACAGTTGGAAAACACATCTAATGTCTTCGAACATTGTGAAGTATTCATCCCAATATTCTTAGCTAAAGAGGACGTACAACAAACTAAACGACGAAGCAGTAATATAACGCTGTTCTCGGTTCTACATTTCTTCAATCATTTCGTATGTCGGTTGATGAAAAAGTGTGAAGACATTATCTTAATAGCGAGCTGACACTAAACCAAGGTGGTTCCAGCATTTTGACCTGTTACCAACCACGATAGACTGAAGTCAGTACTTTGAGTTCTTTATCACCATTCTCCAATCATAGTCGACGCTGAATGACGGATCAGTGACACTCACATCAGATTCATCATGAGGTATTTTCCTTTCCCAATCTATTCTCCAGAATGTAGCCTCTCTGGAATTTCAGTTTTACACACGTGTATTGGGACGGTATGATGCGCTGGCTACCAGGTAGTGGTGGACCCAGGAATGTGGTCGTTTAACAGTGTGGCTTGATTGTATGACTGCACAAGTTAGGCAGTCGCACTGTCAATCATCTCTAGTGCATTGGGACTGTCAGTTGAACACCGTTTGTAATTTCGCATCGATTGTAGTCGAGGTCACATCCCGCGGTTAATAGCTGACGTGCATCAGTCTTCCGTTGTGTGACTTTGACGACTATGTAGACAAAACATTTGACGTTATGGCTGAAACGTATCAGGAAGAGTAGCTAAAGAGTACAGAATGTAACCAGTCCCACATGGGGTTCCACTGATTGATACGAGTTGGTTGATGTTATTGAAAATCGCTAAACTACTGGACATTGAGTAGCCTGCCCACTAGACGACTCAGTTCAGTCAGTCATTCAGTTGCAACGTAGAACTTCGTACGTATGTACATAAGTTCATGATGCCATACCACAGCACAGAGACGCAAATGTCAAATCAAATCCCATAGTGATAGAGATAGTAGAGGTATTAACGGTAATGAAGAAGATTAGGGAGCGAAGATTTGATTCCAGAAGTAGAATTAAGTGAAATAAGTTTAGAAAGACAAAGGTAGAGGTGCTGATGAATCCAGAAGATTAGGATTTGAGAGAGCTCGAGGAATGGATGCACTTGCGTCATTGCAAGCGATTTTGTGCCATGTCGTTCAAGGTCTCTAACCATTAGTGAAATTCGTCTCGCGGAACCCAACCAGGTAGTCGACCTACCAACATGACTCAGTCCACTTGTCAGTGACTTCATGGATTTGTGCCATGTTTTGGTCTGGCCACCCCTAGCTTTCTTCCAACCTACTCCTACACCACAAAACATAGCTCGTCGACAGAATTGCGTACTCGGTTGTCCCACGATATAGGAACAATGCCTCTTAAACATCTATGATCGAGTACTAGTAACCTACGAACATCTACTCTTAACGGCCATGTTTCACAGCCATAGAGTAAGACGGAGCGAACCACTGCGCAGTACACTCGTCCTTTAGTCAGCAAACGGATATCACTCCTACGCCATAAGTGACGCAGGTTGGCAAAAGCCAATCGAGCTTTCTGTATCCACGCTGAGACTTCGTAAGTCACCAGGCTATCAGCACTGACGAGACTCCCGAAATAAGTGAAGCGGTCAACATGCCCGACTAATTCACTCCCTATCACTAGTTCAGGTGCCGACGCAACCCAATCCTGAAGCAACATTTTGCATTTCGAATGGGAAAACCGCATCCCGAACATGCTCGCATTGTTGCTTAAGGTAGTCAGAAGACTCTGCATTTTGTCAGCGTCTTCACCGAATAGAACTATGTCATCGGCATATTCTAGATCAGTAAGCGACTTTCCTGGTAGAATGTCAACCCCTGAAAAATCTGACGAGCTTAATGCTAACTCTAAGAGGATGTCTACGACAAAGTTAAACAAGAATGGAGAGAGTGGACATCCCTGACGGACACCACTTGAAGTAGAGAATTCAGATGACAGTTCGCCATATGCTCTCACCCGACCAGTGGTGTTCGAGTAGAGTGCTTGTATAAGGTTAATGTACTTCTTTGGTACACCTTTCAATGACAGACACTGCCACAGAACCTCACGATCCACTGAGTCGAATGCCGCCTTAAGGTCCAGGAACACGACTATCGTCGGACGTCTAAATGTGTGTCTGTGTTCCAGGACTTGTCGTAGTGTGAAGATGTGGTCTATACATAATACATAACTACATAATACAACACTACAACTTAGTCAGTATCCAATAACCCATGTCTTCGTATTTAATCCTATTGATTTTCCTTGTTCAACATTCTTGATGGCCAGTAGCTTTATTGTATTAAATAGTATTAAATACAGCTGTCGTTATCATCGGTTTTCAAACTTAAAAGTCATGGAAAGTTTTTCGGTTGATGAAAAGGTGTGAAGACATTATCTTTATAGCGAGCTGACAATAAACCAAGGTGGTTCCAGCATTTTGACGTGTTACCAACCACAATAGACTGAAGCCAGTGCTTTGAGTTCTTTATCACCATTCTCCACTTACGGTCGACGCTGAATGTCAAATCATTGGCACTCGTCACAGATTCTTTAACTCGAACTGTTTCTGAAAATCGCTTATTCTTTTTTTGTGTGATTGTTTTTTTCAAGTTCCTGAGCACCATTTTCGCTTCCTTATCGAAGTCTTTGTGTTTCTACTTATAAGAATTTTCATGAACATAGCCGTGTTCTTTTTACACGCTTCGTATTTTTGACACAATTAAAGTAGTTGAATTTCTGATTGGTCCTCTGTATTAAATTATTATTGTCATGTTCTGTTACCCTTGTCCAGTTACTATTTTTCTATTAAGAGAGCAATGTTTTAGTTTGTCCGCTTGCGCTGTGTCGAAAGACAAGTTCAATACCATTTTTCTGATTAACTAGACAAACACGTGTGATAGCAGTTTTTTGATATACTGTTTGTTTTACGCAATCAAATTATTATAGATAGTTGGTATACTGGATTGATGTTATTTCAAAAATGGTCTACATCTGCTTGGGATAGTATATACTCTTTATTCATCATGATAGTATATGTATTCTGACCTTAGTTTCCAGTCCTTTTCATTCAAAAAAACCTGCGGTGCCTACTTGGCATGTTGCCCCAATGTGAGTATTTTTATGCTTTTTAGTATCCAATTCTGGGGAAAATTTGATTGATTTTTAAGTAGAACCTTTGGTTATCGTGAAGAAACTTTTCAGGAAACCATTTCAGAGTTTCTCTTGACTTATAAATCTTCTAAAATTTTCAACCACAATAAATCCTAGAAAAGTTTTACGGAAAACCTGGAATTCCAGTGAAGTGTAAACAAAGTCACGGATTTGTAAAGTTTCTGAAAATCCTTTAATTCTCTTGAAGACACCTGAAATTCCGTCAAAAATGCATGTTTTTAAATATTTATTTGCTGGATCAGGCGCAGCGAATTCGTTGAGAATTCCTTTTTTACTAGGTAGTAATAGTAAACCTATATAAATAAGTTACATCAAGAAATCAATCAAATAAATTTCCAAGGCCGTCGTGCATTCGTTCGCAGTTACGTTCTAGCAGTTGTTTATAGAACGCGTCTGTGTGTGATGATCATTTCGCAACCACTATCTTCGTTCTCATTCATAGCTTTGCACATTAAAAATCTACACATTTTAGTGGTTTATCTATTCGCATATGGTTATGTAAGTGTGTATCCACAGTCAACTAAAAAACATAGATAATGGTGAAATTTAGAAAAGTCCTAGAAAAAACCGTTCCTTTACTTGGTGTTCAGACAACAGAAAATTCATTACAATGTCGCTCTTTCATTCAGTTCTGAGTAAGTAGTGCTGATTTTCGTAACATTTCCTCATGAAGCAAAAAGTTTTCAAAATGAACGCTTTTACAACCTGAATGTCTGCTTCCAGTCGAAGTGAACATCGATCAGTTTGATTTCCTCTGAAATGTTACTTGGGGCTTTATTTATTAAACGTGTAATTCACCCGTAGTAAACACGAGATTATGGAGCTTGATTATGCTTCACTCCCAGTTTGTCTGAAGCGATAGACTTTAGAATTGTTTAGTTAAGTGACTGAGAATCAATTCCTTCTATAAGATGAAAGGTAACGCCATAGAATGTCATTAGTTCTACTGTTACGAAATTCGAGTTGACGATTCGATCACTGTGCTATTGTGGTATGGCAAATTTTACTGATGTAAGTACATACAAAATTTCGCGTTGTAATTCACCAACTGACTAATAGAAAGTCATTCGCTTCACTTTAACTGCCGCTGTGATAATTTGCTATTCGTTTGTTTCTTGTTACTTATAAGTGTAAGTTCCTTAAATAGAATATTCATAATAGATTAGTCTGACAACTACTGTTGAACATCTAAAGGAAAAACTGCAATTTTTCCCTCCTTAAAAGGATCTTGAGTGGGTATTCACCTGATGAACAAACAAATATCATTTAAGTATCTTTAAGGAATATGGAACGATGCATAAACTAACAAATTCATCTATGCTTTGACGACCTAGCCATCTCTTTTGAGTTTAATTAGTAAGCTGTTTAATAACGATAGCTCCGAGTTGTTATACAAGGATTAGTTCAGTCCTCTTACTGGCCATGTTCCACATCCGTATAGCAGAACGGGGCGAACTGCTGCTCAGTAGACTCGTCCTTTGGTTAGTAGACGGATATTCTGCCTATGCCGAAAGCGATGCAAGTTTACAAAAGCCAGTCAGAACTTCTGTATCTGTTCTGAGATTCCATCGGACACCGGGACTAATGAATCTCCAAGATAAGTGAAGCTTTCACCACACTCAACTGCTTCACTCCCTATCACTAGTTCAGGTGCCGACGCAAGACAATCCTGAAACAATATTTTGTATTTCGAGGCGCAGAACTACACCCTGAAAATTTTTTCATTATCTCTTACGATAGCCAATAGACTGAATTTTCTCAGCGTCTTCACCAAATAGAACCATGTCATCGCCATATTTCAAGTCAACTAATTAACCTTGTGGTAGAATGGCTACTCCTGAAAATTCAGATGAAGATAATGTTATCTCTAAAAGCATGTCTAAGAAAATTAAAGAAGAATGACGAAAGCTTATAGCCATGAAGCACACAACTTGAAGTATTCAATTCCGATAACAGATTGCCATAATCTCTAACTCGACCAGTACTGTTCTAGTAGAGAGCTTGTATAAGGTACACTTTTTAATAAAAAGTGCTGGCATAGAACCTCCCGATCAACAGAGTCAAACGCCGCCTCCAGGTCAAGGAATTCAACTATAGTGGGACGCTGAACTGTGTGTCTTTGTTCTAGGACCTGTCGAAGTGTGAATATGTGGTTTATACAGTCACGTCCAGATCTTAAACCAACTAGGTTTTCTCGAGTGTGCTCTTCACTAGCTCTAGTCAGGCATCTGAATAATATCGTGGCTAACATTTCTGACTTTATATTAGTTTTATGTTATCGCTGGCTGACTGAAGCTGATTCCAATGGGATTGTCACAAGAGGGCTTATTCCCTTTCTCGTAGATTGGGACAGTCAGTGATTGAGACCAGTTCGATGGGATTACGTCCAGTTCCCAGATCCTGCCTAAGGTCTCAGTCACTCTAACTGCTGAAAATGAACCACCATCCCAGAAAAATTTCCTGGGTAATTGTTATGCTCGTCACTTGATCTAACGTCGCCAACAGTAATCTGTAATCACCTGTTGCTTTTCCTCGCTTTAGATTGCCTTAAGCCTCTTTAACCTCATTAGGACTCAGGAGACTTACGTCAGCCTTATATTCAGGGTGAGTGAAGTGCATGAGTAACCGAAGTTTGGTTCAAAGCTAGCTGAACTGCTCCCTAAAGCGTTCTGCCCTTCGATCCAATCTCCTGGATTGAGAGAGAATAATAGTCCCATCCTTTTCCGAGATAGTTTTATTAACAGTCGGATTCCTAATACCGGCGTCCCTAGTAATTCCTAGTAGTTGTCTACTGTTACCTATTGCCGACAGGGTTTAGATATTAACTCACAGCGTGATGGTGAAGATGTGGAACAGCACATTTATACGGGAGAGAAATTTGTAAGCTTTGAATTACAGCACATACAAATGTTTCACTATGAGTTTTTGAGATCAGTGATGTGACAAAAGTTATTCGTTGGAAACAGTAACTTCAGTTGCAATGTCATCTTTTAAAGTGTTCTCAAGTGCATGTCATGGAGATTTTTTTTATGAAAGAGGTTTCACCAAATCCTACATGTCCTTCGTGTTCTACACTACCTGTTACCTAACCAGTAATGTAGTGCCTAAATTTACTGTTTGTAAATACTTAAAATTCTTTTCATTGCTGTTAATAATGTACTTGTTATGAAAATAAATCAGTGTCTGTAAAATAGTCTACTGCGTTGCTCAGCTACATATCTTAAAAGGATGCTACCAAAATTGTTTTGGGTCTACTCTACATTTGTTTGCTGTAAAAAAAGTAACTAGATTGAGCTAACCGTTTATCTTATTATTTGTATCGACTCAGTAGGAGTGATTAAACATCAAAAATAGTAAATGTATTGGCCTTATTTGGTTTTTACCAACATACAAGACATAAAACCAGCTATTCGTTTTAGCTAACGACGACATAGTAATGTTATCTCAATGAATGGAAACTAATATTTAGTTTCTACATACTGTGTTCAAAGTTGTCTGATTAAATCATTTTAAATAAGTGCCTCCCATGGATGTTTGTATTTTACCGGAATCGAAAACCATTGTCTACTACTAATTCCGTATTTTATCCATATGGTATACTTAAGTTTATTTTCTTTCATCCCTTAGAATTCAACCATTTTTGTGTGCTTCCCCATTAAACTTTGTATTTCTGTAAGTTATTTGATGAGACATTGCATTCGTGTGCTTTACAAATTCTTTATGTCTTATATTTGGATCCGATTAAAATGTTACAGGTGTGATAGCTTTTGCAAATTTGTTCAGAATTTTTAGGCTATCTCAATAATGGAAAATATAAGATTTAGAAAATTAGAGAAGCAAAGGGAAATTCTACGTAGCAAACAAAGGCAGAAATATGCTCACCAAGTTTTGTCACTTCAAAAACGCACAGAATGTGCTGGAATCAATAGTTATAAAGTTACTGACTGGGGAGAAAACAAATTTATAGATCAATCGTCTTTAAATGACCAAACAAAAAATAAGACTGATGTGAATTACTATGGTAAGTTTTATCGAATAGTATTTTAAAGGTTTTGAAAATATTTGCATTAATTTTATTATAGTTGTTGTCAATTGACGATGTATTGATATTTCTTCCAGCTGTTCAAATATCTCTTACCAAACCCTTAATGAAGCATCAAAAGTTTAGTGATGAACTAGATGGTTTTTATTTTATACTTTAAACTACCAGTTAATAAAACTGCCTCTATTTTAGTTGCAAAGTAAGGTGTTTCTGTTGTGGGGTCATTAATCTGGAATGAAATAGTAGTAAGTAATAACGGCATGACTACTTAATAATAATTTTAATTTACTGTAGAACAAAGATTTTAGATTATCCGTTGAGTAGCATCATGATTCATGGTGTCTCTGTTACTTATTATACGTCCTGTACTTACTCAGATTACCTGCTGGTGCTATTTTTTGTTTTAGCCCATTTCGGTTTTTGTTTTTCAGTTCCTCTCAAGATATGATGACTGTATAATTTTGGAAATTCTACTGTTTGATAAAATTTACCATACAGATAAACTTATTTATGCATTTTTCCTTTTTTTTGCAGAACTACAATTATTTTTGTTAGACTAAAAGCATTCGGTTGATTTATTGACAAATTCCGTCTATGTTCATCAATTACTCTTGATTTACTAACTCTTCAAATCAATAATTTTAGAGCGACTTATATGAATAACATTTCGCTAAAAACCGTTTTTCCTAAACAGCTCCACAATGCAAAAATACTTCCACTAACTGTTAGAAATGCTTAAATTGAACTTCTATTATAAATTAAATTAAGCTTATTACTATTGATCAGTTCTATTTATTTTTAGCCTCAGTTATTAGTTTATTTTCCTTTTTATCTCTTCTAAGCTTATCAGCATAAACTACTATGAAGTTCGATTTGAAGCTCTCATCGTTTCCATTTTGTGTGGCTTTAGTTCGCCCATGCTCAAATTAATATTTCACCCTATATAATGTTTTAGCATACGACGGTCCGCAATCCTATGGTACAACAAATCCTGACGATTTTCCTACAAATGAAATTCAAGTTATTCGTGTACTCACGAGACCAACTCCCACGGGACACCTAAGGTTTGATCAAGCAGTCAAAGATAAACCAAACTCCAAATCAGTACAAGATGATGTAGTGGATTTTGGAGACTACAAAAGTACTGATGGTTCGAACAATTTTACAGTTACACGGTCAAGTACCATGTTATCTTCTCTTGACCAAGATGGTTTTCTGGATTCTGCTGGTATGTTATCAATTTATACATAGCTTAAGGCCTACAATCATCATAATGGGTTTGTTTAGTGAAATACTCAAAAAATGTGGCAAAATTAAAAGCGGATTGACTGATATTTTTTCATGTAGATTTTCAAAAACTTTGTTGAGTATGAAGACAATTTCAATTACAAGCTGGCTATTCAAAGTATATTTAGAGGTTTCTATGATGCTTGAATTGAAATTCAGGACATTTTATGAGTTTCGGTTGTAGTAAATCTTTAATGTCCAAAAATAGTTGAAGAAGTCAAACCAAAACATACCCGTCACTCTTGAAGTTATCGGTTTGAGAAACATAACTCACAGATCGTTCTAATGGAAAGACTTTCGGATTTAAAAACTAATCATATCAAAAACCTAATTTTTTTATGTCTTTCTCAATGTTTCCTCTCTCTAGTTGTCCACTTTATTTTCTTTCTTGCCTAACCATGGTAATCATTTTTTGAAATGTAATAACATATAGAGTTTAATACCTCTCTCGTAAAGTGACGAACAACATATTCAGAAATGTAAAGCCAAAAATTTTAGTCATTCCATAAAATTCGTTAGTTTGTGGTGAGCAAAGTATCGCTAGTTTTGTGACGGTCGATTAACAACGTTTTCTCAGACTTCGTAATTTGCTCGTCTAGACAATCGTTACTAGATAGCGCCTGAGGGTTTATAAATCAGAAGGTGAACACGAAGTGTTGAATACCTTTATTTTGATACACCACAAATGGACCAGCGGACCACTAGTACGCAAGCGAGCGAATTGGCGAATCGGCAAATTGATGAATTGGTTAATAAATTAATAAGATCGAAATGTTCATGTATATACATAGTAAAATGTCCGAGTCATCGAAATACTTAAGCGGTTAGTATTAAAGCGAATAGGATGAATATGCACACAGATGGTAGGCAATGTTCAGGCATACCAGCTCATACATACCAGACAATAGTAAAAGCCATTGGTACATATAAGTTGTTGCTACAAAAATAGCTTGGTTAAATAATTTAATCCAAAGGCTTAACAAAATTAAATATGAGCAAACGCAAATGTATGTGGAGGCACTACAAATTAACTTAAATGCAATCTGATAACTTGTGCGTATGACTACACCAAATAGTTTATAACCTTGCGTACCATTTTTCTTGATTCTCCACTTACTGTAACAGTTTTATTTACAAAATGTTTAGAAAACTTTCTTGGCTATTCCAGAAGGCTGATGATTATATTACTTATCTTTGTAGTTTTTGCAGGAAATACAGGTATCATTCATCATTTCAATTAGTTAACAATTCTTTTCCCTTTTCATTCTTATTAGCCTTAGAATAATCTAATTGATGAGCATGATTTTAAAACTTGAAAACATCCGACAACTTGTAAGCTTTAAACGCGTCGCTCACTCTACTTGTATTTATATTTTTATCAATCACTGATTAGGTGGTTCCATTAATGAATTTAAAAAACCA
The DNA here is from genome assembly GCA_944470395.2 of Schistosoma turkestanicum. NCBI lineage: Eukaryota > Metazoa > Platyhelminthes > Trematoda > Strigeidida > Schistosomatidae > Schistosoma > Schistosoma turkestanicum. The sequence goes on along the minus strand of OX103979.1, from coordinate 13,951,101 downwards.
GATTTTTCCGCAATCTCCTTACTTATCTCATTTTTAATATATGATAATTTCTGGTTGTACATTTCTATTGGACAGTAAATCTTGTAAACGAGTATAATTATTTAAATTTTATAATATTATAACAACAAAATATAAGCGATTTAGGGTAAGAAACAGATGTTGTGACTGATAAGATGTATTTATCACTAGTAGATTTTCAATGATCTCAGTCTGTTGATGATTTTTTTTACAAGAAAAACAATGCATTTTAGTGATTGAGTATTATTTGGTTGCCATTGGTCGACATATTAAAGTGTTATTGCATCACCATTGATTGAAACACAAATTATCGATAAAGTAACAATTTAAATTTCTGCGCATGACAAATTAACACTCAACTATTCTATTCTTTATACCTTTCTGGCTTAATTTCTTGCAATTGAAGCTTTGTTTGGGATAGATGCACGATAGTGTAATGATTTCAGAAAATATATAGCCTCAAGGTTGCTAATGTCTGGCTTAATCATATGTTTCAATGGCTTAAATATATTAGGTTTAAAATAATATTTGTACATTCATTCCATAAAAGTAAAGCCAATTGAGCCATAAAACGAATAAGCTATAAAATATATGCGTGAAAATGTCCGAATTTGTACATATTAATCCAAAGTACACAACGCCTATATGATTTTTCCTGACTAGAATATTTATGCGTTTTGTCATTGCAAGCCTTGAAATTATCTGACTGATTAAAAAAAGTCGCTGGAATTAATTGCTTTGTCGGGGTCAATGTTCATCAGACTTTTACATCCACAGCTTGTCACATTGTGGCATGGTTCCCTTGTGTTCTGCGAAAAAATCTAGAATGTATATCTGATCCAACAATCATAACAAGCTAGAGAATCCACAAAGGTGTGAATCGTTTGATTAATTGTGAGTTAAATATTTAATTTCACTGGTGCTTTTCAGATATTCAACGAGTACTGTTTAGAACAAATCCATCTTCATGTACACTATTCTTTCTCACGAAATGCTCTTGTGAATGAATTCTCCCAACTCTTCCCTGAATTTTTGTAAACAAACAGTAAAAATTTTTCTTTAATCATGGAAATGTTCGGAAATCTTGTATTGTTAATCTCATGATCCAACTTATCGGTGATCGTTTAGATTCTAAAGTCATGAACGAAAATTTCAAGACCAGATTTTGCAGTGATACATATATTGAGGGAGAAGATACAGCTTACTAACAAAGTGTATACACCTAATCTTTGGACTTCCATTTGTAAAACAAGCAGCTTATCAACTATCTTCTTTCACATGTCTTCTGGTCTTCAGAACACTGGTCGCACCACACATTCACATCCGATAGATTTCTCTACAATAGTATTTTCTGGGCGATACTCCTCTGAATACTACTTAGACACCATGTTGCAAGCAGTATTCACTACACTAGTACTAATACAAAAAATCAAACGCTTATAAATGATTTTGGATTTCAGTGTAAGTAGTCGTGCACTATTTCTTTCATGCATAGAGTATACATATGCCTGGTACCAGGCGTTTTGTGATCGTTTCATTTCCACTACAAGTACTGAACAGTTCTTTTCGATATATTATACTTGAATTTTGTAGAGAACAATGATGATGATGATGACGAACGAAATGAAAACGAGGAGTCTCAGTCTAGTTTTATAATTCAGAAACAAGCAGCAAACATATCGGACAATACCAATGGTCATTATTACATAAATAGCTATAACAGCGGTATACATTCCATCCAGTGTAGAGGCGAAAATTCAAATACCGGTAATAAAGCGGATAGTGTTGAGAAGGTTAGTCATACATACCATATCATACCAGTTTTTAGTTCATAAAAATTTTTGAAATTTTATATTTGAAATAAAGTTATGAAGCTGATCAGAGCTTTCTGTGATACTAATAAAAAAAGAAACTGTTTTATTTTCTGATTACATCAAGAGTGATATTTCCACAATAGAGCTAAGAAATACGATGGCATCGATACGTCTACCCAACACTTCTGTTTTCAACTACCGATCAGAACATTAGAAAGTTGACCTGAAAATCTATATTATTTTTAGGCGTAAAACTCATGCAGTCCACGACCATAGTTAATACGTTAGGTTAGATCAATGTAACATTAGCAGTTCCACAAAATATTTATTCAGTAAATGTTCATTATAAATATGAATGATAATTCGCCTAAAAATAAATATGAAAGTTCATCATTCCGATTTATACATGTATTTTATAACAGAAACCTGTTCCGTTAAAACCGCCTACATCTGACGTTTCAAATACTAGTTATTATCATTAAATAGCAATATAGAATTTTCAAGTTCAGAGGAGTCTCTGACCTTCTTCACGAAATCAAGGATTATTGTTTTTTTCATCATCATCTTTTTTCCATTGTTGTAACGCCTTCACGAGTAAATTACTCTATAAGTTAACACTGAATCCGTAGATAAGTAGGAGCGCGATAAACTGAGCCAATCAGAATCGACCCACTGAGAAGGCCATTAGAAATTGTCCTCAAGAACGATTGCATATCATTAGTCAAGAAATGGCTTTCGTTTGTAAAGAGGTGGATACATAAATGTAGCCGAGGTTTTGCTCATATTATTCTGTAGTCAAATAGATCTTCTCTCCCGTACTTTCCTTCGTGCACAAATAGCCATTTGAGCGATTAGAAGTTATCGCCTCCACATCTCGGCACTGCGATAAACGATTTAATTCCTTCAATAAAATGTTTCCAAAGTTACATAAATTTTTCTCTTATTGTGAAGTTTGTATTTGAAGGCATTTACGAGTTCTCCAACTATATTTTCAGAGTTTGGATCTGAATCGTAGTCATGAGAATTCTCCTATAAACCGAAAATTCCATGCTCCACAAGCTGTTCTCGTGAATCGGTCGGATATATCTTCACTTAGTGGTTCTTTGAAAAGTATGCAATGTACTAGCAATTTCAGTAAAGAGAACAAGTCAGAAGTAGAACATATTTTAACTACTCTCGAGAATTCTTTGGATTTATCGGAAAATAGCTGCCAAAAATTAATTTCATCACAGGTATTGGATCTCAATATAGATTACTCTGAAAAACCTAATGTTAGGAAATCTTGCAACCGTTCATCAACCAAGGTAACATTTTTAAAATGGTGTACTATCCTCAGTAAGAAATATTTCACAAATATATATTCAATCTATCAGTCATGTGGTTATTTTAGTTTTCTATTGTGTCTCCGGACAACATATATAGAACTCAATGTAAAATCAGAAAGTTTAGATCAATGAAACACTTCAGGTGACCTCTCAAGAGGTTATTGTTGTCTTACGTTCACATGGAAAGTTACCATACTCCTTAATTAACAATATATTTGGAAGCAAGTATAGAATGTATACAAAATAATTAGGGTTATTTTTCAAATAATTGACTTATCGGTGAGCTGTTATCACTGATAAATGAAACCATATTTTAAGATATTTTCATCACTGAGATAATTTTCCCTTTTTATATTCATGCTTTCCTGATAATCTAATGCTTCACCAATCTGACTTACACAAAAACAGAGATCGATTGAAATGTTCGCAAGACCTCCACCTAGAATATGTTTGTGGTGTTGTTTCATTCTCTGAGCTGGATGTTTAGGTCCACCATCTGGAAAGCTTATGTTTAGTCTATCTTTTTCCTAATGTATCCTTATTTTAACCACTGAATTCACTAACGATACACTTTACTTTTTGGATATTTTGCTGATAAAAATGCCTAGTTTGTTGATATGAGAATAATCATTTGTACTTTAAAGTTACTAGTTCCGTTATCGTTGATATCTTTCTATATTTAGTGGCTTTCCTATAAACCATTAGTATACGAAGTTATACTTTTTGGTGGAATTTTTAAATGCGTAGTTAATGGATAACTGTTCAGTTTTCCCTCATATGCTCTCATTTAGAAACGTACGAAGTTACGCTTTATTTGCATTTCGTACCAGGTTAAAGTTTTTTATCTAACATATCTTTGTTCTAATCCTGAAGTTTTGTTGGCGAGAAAGCACAGAGCTACTGTTAAGCACTTTATTCTATACAAATTCAGTTTATTTTAGAATATCCTGTCAGCTAGTGTAAAAATGAAGAGACCAAAAAGAATTTCCATAAAAAGTTTTGATATTCCAAATTTATATTGTTGCTTTCATTCATTGCTTCCTTAATATGTAGTCAGTTTTTGAATACATTGCTAAAAATAAATTTACAATGTTTTGCATATTTAGACTGACGCTGCTCAAGAATGTGAAGATTTTAGATACAGTGAGGCTCCTCAGTCCTTACTTTTAGATCCAACTGAAAACTTGGAAGAATTTATCATGAAACCTGCCCCTCAAGTAAGTGTATCGACTCATAACAGAACGGCCTTATATTGTCAATAATCTGGCTATTTTTTAATTGCAATTGTTATGATCTGCGATTCAGGTCACCTACAATACGCATCCGAAACCTTTGATCATCCGAAACGAGAGAAGAGGAGGGAAGGTGATACTGGATAGGAAACCGTCTTACTAACTAGATATACGACTGCTCATGTTAATTTACATAAATTGATCTTGGAACAGACACACGGGTATTGAGCTTAGCCGAATAAATGATAGACTGACCAGTTGTAGGTCCTCCATGCCTGAGTTAGACTTACCATGCAATTTCGGGACCATGTTACTTGTCTGGTTTATATCACATGTTAAACCAGGTGTGGTAAAATTACCGCGCACAAAATTATTCGTGAAAGCTGTTAGGAGTGAGATAGGTTGAAGTTAATTTATGACAACATGAAAAATCAACTTTTTATGCTGTCGCGAACAAAACGATCCCTGATTACAATAGGTTTTGGTTACAGTCAATGCATGTCAGTATCTTTATTAAAAGTTAGTTAGCATCCTGTACATCAACCCCTCCTGTTTCTCTACGTGTGATCATGAGGTCATTTAATGAAAAGGTTTACCCATTTCCGCCACAAATGCTCCACTTTGACTTCCAAAATTTTATTACTGAAGATATTGGATAGTTAATCGAAATCAGTTGAAATAGAACAATACTCAAGGGTTAACTTATATTTTCCTGATATTTGATAATGTTCAATAGTTCATCTTACACACTTTACTGCAATGTTAAAATTTGGGATAACTTTATATCATACTGTTCTGCTAAGTGATAAGTAATGCGGGTTTGTGTGAATAAACAAAACCTGGTCAGATTCTCGTATTTCTGTTTTTAGTTCCAAAAGATGGTACTGTATCGGGTTCTTAAAAAATCTCTGTGTTTTAGAAACTGAACGATAATTCCTAATAAAGGTATCAGTTCATCTTAATTCCTGGTGGTACTTCGGAGGCCACTAGGGTCCAATAATTGTTTCTCCTGGGAGTAAACATAAACGGAATAATTAAGATAACGTTTGATTGTTTTTAAATCAAAAAAGTCGTTTGTACCTTAAATTTTACTTAATTATACAATTTTAAAGGGTGTGACGGTGCGCTGCCGTATTACACGGGACAAACAAGGTGTCGATCGTGGAATTTTTCCATCATATTACCTTCATCTAGAAAAAGGAGATCGTAAGTTCTTCTTACTTGCAGCCAGGCGTCGCAAACGATCAACAACAAGCAACTATGTAATCTCTTGTGATGCCACCAATTTATCTCGTGATGGAATTAGTTTTGCTGGCAAACTTCGGTCTAACTTTCTTGGTACTCATTTCATTGTTTATGGCTGTGAACTGAAATCAAGAGACAATGAATCCTTGAATTCAGGGAGCAAGGTTGATGATTGTGGTAGAATAACGACGGCTACTAAAACACAAGATTTGCAGGAGCTTGCTGCAATCATTTACGTAAGTCTTATCATCAGTGTCTATAGTCTTAACCGTGGCACAGATTCTTAGCAATCAGTTTTAAATGAGCAGTAATATCCAACCGAAGAGTAGGTTTACAGATGCTCAAACAAAAACATCAGACCGATCCATAAATTCTTTAACTGGTGAATTTAACTACATCAGGTGACAGGGGGTTCAGGTTGGGTTGTGTGAATTAATCAAAGCTTATGGCTTGACATCTTAGATAAGGAATCTCGATATTGATCATAGTTGGTTTCATTTTATTCCATTCCTATGATATTCTTCATGTTTGGTTTCCTACTACCAGTTTGTTTTCTCAGTTTACAACATCTGTGTGGGTATGAAGTGTGGTAACTTGGTTCGAAATACATTGAGCCTAGTTCTACACTATATACCTTTGAATACCCAATGAACTTCATTGCAAGGATGTTGGACGATCACAAAATTATGAAGCATACAAACAATCAACAGATTTAAAGTAATCTTAGCATACCGGGAAAAAGCAAGTATCGTAGAAAAAATTCAATTGCAAAATACACGTCATCGCTTATGGCCGATATTAAGACTCAGTCAGATACAACGACGAATTTCGTACGTACATACATCAGTTCAAGTCACCATACCACATTAGCGCAGAGAGGCAGTTGTCGATTCAAATCCTTTAGTGGTAGAGGTAGTTAAATTACTAGCGGCAATAGAGAAGATTAGGGTTCGAAGATATTCTTCAAGAAGTTTAATCCAGTGAAATAAATTAAGAAAGAGAAACAAGTCATGAGGATTTCAGATTAGAATTTGAGAGAAGACAAATAATGGATACATCTGCGCCATTGCAAACTCTTTCAAGCTGCCATTCAAAGTCTCTGACCATCCGTAACGTTAATCACGTGGATTATCAATCGGGTAGTAACATGGTTGGTAACATGGCTCAGTCCAACCGTTAATGACTCCATGTACTGATGCTGTGTTTGGTTTGGCCGCCCCTTACTTTCTTTCAGCCTACCCCTACATCACAAAACACAGCTCGTCGAGGCAGTGGGTGGTTGAGCATACCTATAACATGTCTTAACCACCTCCATCAACGAAGATTCCCCATATCTTCCATTAATCAGCCATACTAGTAAGACTAAGCTGTCAAATATTGATATAAACTGTTATTCAGTAGGTTTTCTTCTTAACGTCTCTACTAGTGAATCAAAGTACGATTTGAACTATTCTAATACGAATGACTCGGTTACGAACTCGACAACCACAGCACATAACACATCGAAAATTAGCTGCTAACACTCGTAAAAGAATTAGTGCGGGGAAAACCTGTTATTAAAGCAGAAACGACTTGAAATAGTATGGTATTTATAGATATCAAACTATCCGAGTTTCCGTAATCTAGCTGATCTTGCGTGAAAGCGAACGAGATCGATCACTTAGAAAAATATACTGTCCCTCGCATGAAACAACACACGAAGTAGAGAAGTACCCCAGATTATTGAAAATATTGGTGCAAGAGAGCACGGGAATATACATACACCACAAAATAAAAATGAAATTGTGACGAGAAGAAGACAGAAAAGTAAGTGTAATGAAATAGGAACAATACATAAAAATTAGTGGATGAGAGTCAAAGTAATTATGGGAGAAACAATTTCTATAAGAAAACTTCAAACATGAAGGATTCTTACAGTTATTAAAGTCCCGCTCAATTTTGTGAAGAAATTAAAATAAAATTACGGTAGGAACGCCACTAGCTCCTGTTCTGAGCCTTGATTGATAACATATCAAGCCGCTGAGTTGCACCATACCTAGGACTTCAACTAGGAAGCCGTGATAGACCAAAGTCTGCCAGTTCTGTGCAGCTTCCTTTAACACCGCGACACCATATCATATACAGACCACCTCTCCACATTTTCCAACCAGTTCTATCGTTAGCAAATGATGCACAATCTGGAATTCTCTAAGATGATATCCGTAGTGCATATCGACGCCATGGAAGTCAGTGTTTAGAGATGATGACACCAACTGAATTATCGTCGCTATTCTCGGACAATCGATGTGAACCTCACCATCATTGTGCTCATTTTGAATTTTATGTGAGATGAGTGCATTGAACAATTTAGAAAAAGTTCTTAGCACTGTTTTAGTCATGACGATGGAAGTATTATCCACATTTCTGAGCCTAATTTGTGGTCTAATACCATTGTTAATATCTAGTGATAAGTTATTTTGTGCTATTCATGATAATAATAACGGTATCCTTCCATCAACAAAACAGCCTAGTAAGTATTGAATCTGCGTCTCTGAGTTCACAACATCAAAGCAGTTTTAACATATGAATTTCGTAAAACGATCGGATGATATATGTAGTACTTCAGTCAAAAATACGTTGTTGGCTGTCTACTTGTGTAGGTTTTACTGATGTTTGGATAGAGAAACACTTTATTGGCTAATAGGTTGAGGTTAAAAAGACATTATTTCTCTAAAATTTCATACAATTTTTTGTCAAAGGTTTTTTGTGATTGCAACTTTTTTGTTCCTTTACGTATGGGATCCAATATCAACACGTTTCAGTTCAAAATTTTGAAAATTCTTTCGCTTTATATGTACCTTTATTCATTTTTCTCAGGATACAAATGTACTGGGTTTCAAAGGACCGAGAAAAATGACTATTATTTTGCCGCGCTTAAATGCTAATTTTCACCACTTCTCCTATCCTAGAAATGTATGTTCTTACTGATTGTTGTGTTTATGAACTCAGCATCGATATAATATTTTTGTAATAACAAAGTTTTACGTAGGGAGTAGTATCTAAAAATGACGCTATTAGCATGCATAAACGTCTTTATCCCATTGAGATAGTCATTTTTAGTCAGCTTTTTCAATCCTAAAGTTGGTGTCATTAATCTTCAACTTCATTTGAATTCACTCATATATATTTAGTTGGAGTTCAGTACCACAATTCTACTACTGTCGGCTGGTATATTATAATAACGAAACGTATTGGTCGCCTCTGGTACTCAGTTTTATGTCTGTAGTGGTAAATAAATCCCTAAATTAAGATAGTTCTGTAGAGTCTTCGAAATAGATGCTGACCTGATTAGTTTGTCCGGACGCATCCAAACTGAAGACCTCTGTTTTCGTATCCGCACCAGATCACTGTTGGGTACGCTATGCTGCGCACTCGTCGCGACAACTAACTAGCTTAGATCACTCACTTCCCTACAGCCGAACTATCTTTCAAATATATCTTTGATCACCTTTATTTCTGACTCCCGGTTTAGCTGGGTTTAATATCCTCGATTAAAAGCATGTTACAGATAAAAGCGCTGTCAAGTACAGAATATCCTCATATCATTAACATTCCAAATACTTGTTCCTTACAGGAATAAAATAAGTGTCTAGTCACAGCTTCCCTCATCGTTTTATTTTTATTTTGGTGATAAACGCTTATATTTATGTCCCCAATAAGTATTCAGTTATCTGAAAAGTATGATGTGATTGATCTATACATATTTTGTTTCACATTCAAAGTATTAAGCGCACATATACCTAAAATAGTTCATATTTCAGTTTAGTTCTTTTTATAAACGTCTCCATTGATTCACCGTAAATCAAGCATGATTTTCAAATTAACAGTAACAGTATTGGATCTATTACTGCCAAGTATACCTTGTTCATTCAGGATACCGCCTGTCTAATCGATTCATGGAAGAGAAAAGATATGCAAAACGTTCTGCAACTACAAAACAAGAATCCTGTTTGGAACGAAGGTCAGTCATGGTATTTAGTACAGACATGCTAAATGCACATTATTGTATACTCGTTTTGAAATACAGTAGCTAACTGAGCACATGACTGTTAAGCACATGAATTCAATCCTGTTTGGGAAAAGTAACCCATTGTATTTGAATAACGGGAATTCAGCGAAGAAATTTTTCTTTTCGACGAGGTAAGTTACTTAAGCTGTTTAGTTGTATTTATAGCTGTTTGATAAATAAATATAGTCTATAGAAGGAGAGAAGAGATTGTATCATAAAGTGATCGGAATTTCCAAATATCGAAATGAGTTTGCGTAATGACCGAGAGGATAGAAAAGAATAGGAGCATGAAAATAACTCAAAATTTAAAAATATGAAGGATAATTTAGGCTTAACAGATGAGCAACTATAAATTTACTTACTTTTCTGGGGCAAATTACATAGGTTACACAAAGCAAATGCTGTCTAAACGCACATCAGTACACTACCAAGTATGATTTTTAAGAGAGTAGAAAAACTATCACCAGCGTAACTCAGGAGCATCTGATCAACTCTGGACACGTGGATGATTATCTCGATTGCGGATAACAGGTGTAATTAAATTCTTCTTTAGCCTCTCGGTCATTACGCAAACTCATTTCGATATTTGGAAATTTCTGTCAATTTATGATACAATCTCTTCTATCTTTCTACAGACTATATATATTTATCAAACAGCTATAAATACAAGTAAACATTTTAAGTAACTTAGTTCATCGAAAAGAAAGTTTTCTACACTGAATTCTCTTTCCTTCCATCCTGTTGGTTAACGAGCGATTAACTGGAATGCCTTACACGTGAATCCATCCAGTATTCCTTTGTTTGATTGCGTGTCCATCTATCTGTTTATCTTTCATTGAAATCGAAAATTGATTATTGTCAGATGTCATTACAAACCTCGAAGCACTGAACAACCGTTTCGTCTCAGTATGGAGCTCACCAGCAGTGTGCATCCACGACCGCCACAAATAGAATTCGGTCTTGCTCACAAACCGCTAGATCACTGAGATCGCACTTAGCTGCGTTGATATATAACTCCAATCAATCTACGTTATTGCGCGACCATTATCCATCGGCTTCGGTAGGTGACTGTCTCACATCCGACACGGCTGAATCCCACTGGCTACCGCCTCACTAGGATTGCGAGAATTCCCTCACAAAGATATCACTAGAGAACATATGATAATCGTCACTATAGAGTTGTACAGATTGGTGAGTTTCACTGAAATGATTAATCGACCAATGTTGATCATATTCCACCAATATAATGATGTATAAATATCTAGGATACACTAGCCAACTGATACTATGGATAATGTAAATTCATCTCAATACGGTGCAGATCAAACCAGTCTAATACAGTCCTGGATTTTCTTTACTACAATACAACTGGATATTCTATTGCGAGTATTATTTATTTTCCAATACAAGTGTTAGTGATTCTAAATGCTAGTCATCGAGTATATCGATTAGGAACACAGCACCGACGCATACATTGATTTGTTCCTCAAAATAATATTGTCTAAAAATAGAGCATATCTGTTACTTATCATTTACCGACCTGGAATAGTGGAAAATCAATTTCTTGCCAGAATATAATCCTGATCCAGTTGAAAGCAAACTGTGGCGTGTAATTATAAGAATGACTTTTTAATGAAAGAGCATGACTGTATAGTTGAGCATTTTTAAAATATGATGAACAATGTTTATGAAATTCATTTATGAATTCTCTTTGTTATGATACAATGAATAATCAAGCAATGTGATGAACGCTATTGTGTTCGATTTCAGTTTATTGAATGCATAAAACCAAATTCAATGAATCGATGACTACCTCAAATATATTCATCTACATTTCTTTCATGTTCATCAAACCACTTAGTATCAACACTTCATTTCCTTTCTCATTTTCATGGAAATCATGCCTGTTAAACAGAAAGTCACACTGGTGTTGCCAAGGCCATATGACTTCAGCCATTTGTCGGTAATCCGATTAAAGAGAAAATCATGTTTCTTGATGATATTCTGTACATACACAAGTGACGACTAGATATGTATTACGGCATGGATTTGCCCATTGATTTTCTGCAAAAGAGAAGTTTGTGCGAAGCTGCACATTCGACTTACCAAAAGTAGAAAACTTTAAAGTGGTTCGGAACAGCAAATCTCTTACTGTATGATTAAATGACCAACTCGAAAATCAGTTCTCTAAACTATTGCCATGAGATGCTAGTCATTTTCAGAACCACGGCAGTTTTTTTATTTTAAGACTCATCAGTCGTAAGAACGTAAACAGAATTTTCGTGTTTTAGTCAACATCCCTCGTAGTGACTATACTGTTCTAGAAGCCCTGACTACAGCCAATAAGCCAATTATCGAATTTTGATTGTAGCTCCTTATTCACTGTAAGAACTGAAACATTTCTCCAACTTTTTAGTTATTCGGATCTGCATGGTGAACAAACGTAGCTGGATAAAAAACATAAATAATAATGGAATATTCTCGAAATGCTTGTTCACCGTCATTTGAATACAGTAATATTAAAGACGTGGACGTATTAGGTAGAATATTCGCATTCATAATTATTTTTTGTGAGAACAATGTTCCGCTCTGTAGGACCCCGGTGTGCGTTGTTTCCTCGGAATTAAGAACCAACTGCGACTCCTTAATTCTTTTGAACAGATTTCCAGAAACCTATAATTCCTCAATCATCAGTAGAAACGCAGATTGTGGGATCCTGCTGATTACTTTGCAAAAGGTAACATCATTCACATACGCAAGTTCCCTGTTATCAACTGACTTCAACTTGTAAAGAAAAATGGGTTGCTGTGCCATTTTTATAGCCCATATTATGCGTTGATAAATAACATTCAAGGTTATAAGATTATAACGGTCTCCCGAAACTAATTCTTCTATATTGTGATATCCAGGTTTCCAAGACCAGTCGTTATGTAAATTGCTGGATGTTATCCATATCCTACTTTGTGGATTCAGTGATAACGTACACTCACTAAATGGTTAT
>OX103979.1:13878595-13938161 GCA_944470395.2 Schistosoma turkestanicum | reverse complement strand
AACACAGACACACATTTAGACGTCCGACAATAGTCGTGTTCCTGGACCTTAAGGCGGCATTCGACTCAGTGGATCGTGAGGTTCTGTGGCAGTGTCTGTCATTGAAAGGTGTACCAAAGAAGTACATTAACCTTATACAAGCACTCTACTCGAACACCACTGGTCGGGTGAGAGCATATGGCGAACTGTCATCTGAATTCTCTACATCAAGTGGTGTCCGTCAGGGCTGCCCACTCTCTCCATTCTTGTTCAACTTTGTCGTAGACATCCTCTTAGAGTTAACATTAAGCTTGTCAGATTTTTCAGGGGTTGACCTCCTACCTGGAAACTCGCTTACTGATCTAGAATATGCCGATGACATAGTTCTATTCGGTGAAGACGCTGACAAAATGCAGAGTCTTCTGACTACCATAAGCAACAATGCGAGCATGTTCGGGATGCGGTTTTCCCCCTCGAAATGCAAAATGTTGCTTCAAGACTGGGTTGCATTGGCACCTGAACTAGTGATAGGGAGTGAAGTAGTCGAGCGTGTAGATCACTTCACTTATCTTGGGAGTCTCATCAGTGCTGACGGTCTGGTGACTGACGAAATCTCAGCACGGATACAGAAAGCTCGATTGGCTTTTGCCAACCTGCGTCACTTATGGCGTAGGCGAGATATCCGTTCGCTAACCAAAGGGCGGGTGTACTGCGCAGCAGTTCGTTCCGTTCTCTTATATGGCTGTGAAACATGGCCGTTAAGAGTAGAAGATGTTCGTAGGTTACTAGTATTCGATCATAGATGTTTAAGAAGCATTGCTCGTATATCGTGGGACAGCCGAGTAAGCAATGCTGTCGTTAGGAAACGAGTACTAGGTAAGGATGGCAGATCAATCGATGAAGTGGTGAAACTTCATCAGTTGAGGTGGTTGGGACATGTGTTACGTATGCCTAACCACCGACTGCCTCGACGAGCTATGTTTTGTGGTGTAGGAGTAGGTTGGAAGAAAGCTAGGGGCGGCCAGACCAAAACGTGGCAGAAATCCATGAAGTCCCTGACAAGTGGACTGAGTCATGTTGGTAGATGTAGACTACCTGGTTGGGGTCCGCGAGACGAAAGTCATCGATGGTTAGAGACCTTGAACGACATGGCTCAAAATCGTTTGCAATGGCGCAGGTGCATCCACTCTTTGAGCTCTCTCAAATCCTAATCTTCTGGATTAGCCAGCACCTCTACCTTTGTCTTTCTAACCTTATCTCACTGAATTATATTTTTTGAATAATATCTTAAACCCTAGTCTTCTTTATTATAACATTAATACCTCTACCATCTTTATCACCATGGGATTTGATTTGACATTTGCGTCTCTGTGCTAATAATGTGGTATGGCAACATGAACTTATGTACATACGTACGAAGTTCTACGTTGCAACTGACTGACTGACTGACTGACTAAATGGTTATCCTGTTAGTGCTATCCGTTGAGCAACCACATAATCCGTTTAAGTGTAGCTCATCTGGTCCTGATTTACCCTCCCGTCTCTGTGTGGCATACTGCTTTCAAATATCATTTAGAACTTACGCGTTTTTCCAAGATATTTTTGGATTGACTTAAATGCTAATATTACACAGTATTATTACGAGTATCAGGAAAATAACAGTATTCATCATCACCAGGTTTCGCACTTGTCTGATAAGAGCCCTAGAGCTTCATTCGATTTTCGCTATATTAGCATCTTATAGATAAGTACAACAGAAGAAATCTACAGAGAGGCAACTTCGAGAATCCTGAGAATTATATGACCTGAACAGTAATCGTAATTCGTTGGAATACCTAAATAACAGACTATCTGAGAAGCCCCGTTCCCAAAATTCTAATTCAAATATCACTGAGACTATAGTTCGATGTTTAAGAAAGCTTTCAAAATGAAGATTTGATTCAGCAGAACAGCGATCTTTCACAGTCAGCCAATTATGAACTCATGGTAATGATAAGACAAACTAATTATACTCGTATTGTTAGTTCACCCAACTCCTCTACTTTGCAGAGCAAATTGTACCTGAACAGTTTTATATCGCAACTTAAGTGCTTACGCTTTACGGTCGAAAGACAGTAAAGAAACCTCATCCTCTCACACTGAATCGAAATCGGAAACAAATTTCTAACTTCTGAAGTTTATCTAATGCTACGATTTCGCTCCCGCACATATAGCCAGCGCCATGAGAATTTACAGGGATAAACCTAGTCTTTGCGTCTAGAATGTTCGCATAACCTTTGCTGCCCAAATATACAGTTATGATTCCTAATCAAGTCTTTATATCTAAATATTTATTCATCGAATACATCGACGCAAAATGGCTAGGGTATTGCCCGAGTACCTAAAACAAAGAAGGCGGTTTTCTTTTGCGGTAGCTCCCTAGGCCTTTGACCTGGAAGTCCCATGATAGCTGGTAACCAAAGTAAGTTCATAGGCCATTCATCCTATTCGGATCCTGAGGCCAATGTGTCCCATTAATTTGAATTCAGGGTTTTTCGCACCCACCAACCTGGGTTAGGCTCCAAACACTCACTTCCTGTTCGCCGAATTTTGTAGATTATACCCCCGCCGCAAGAAAGCAATGAGTAGGCTTTACCAGACTGGTTATATATGCATGCCTGCATGAGAGCGTTTTGATGAGTGAACTGTCTTCACTCTCAACTGTACCAGGGCATAATCAAACAGGATAGATAACTGGTTGACTAATTTACTTAACGAACCCATCTTAGTTGGTAACGAATTATTATTCAAGTATGGATCTTTCTAACGTTAGTTTGTAGCTAAGGCGATAATTTGTCTTAAGGTTACATTAACGGTTCGGTTGAGCCGATTTTCCAGAGCTAGTTCACACAAATTTTACTTAAAAAAAGAACCACACTGAATTCGGTCTGAGCTCCGTGAAGTGGAAACGGTTGAAACACGTCAATTTACGCAGATGACCCGTGAAATCGCTCATTGATAATTTATATTGACATATGCATTATGATAATTACAAATTAATCTTTGGAGCTTCCAGCACTTTGTTAACCTTTACTAATAATTACACATTCCTATTCCACTTCGCTCCTATATTTCCAGAAACCCAATCATACGTCCTCAATTTCCATGGTCGTGTCACTCAAGCTTCGGTGAAGAACTTCCAAATCGTACACGAAAGTGATGGTAAGATTCTACCTTCTAGAATTTGAAAGCCTTTATGCACCTATGTTGTGGACGGAGTTGTAAAAGGGTTCGGTTATTCCAGCGTATGGGTAGTTCCTTCGAGAGTATACATGATCATTCAAGTCCATACACTGAAGCTTCAGAACTGACATTCAAAAGTTGCGCAACACTACATAAGAAATGCTTTTCGAATATTATATTACAGGTGGTAAAGAAATTAAGATTTCAACTTAAAAAAACTATAGGCTAATAAGAATGACAGTATATCTTACAATTATTCTTTAGTGAGTTGGAGGACAATGCTTCTAACATATTTCTGACGGAATCGTATAAATGACCGTAGGTACCATAACTATTTAATTTGCCCAGCTGAAGTGAGACCCGACCACCAGCGCATGAGTAAAGAACCTTATAGGGCAACACCAACACAAAAACTGTCGACCACAGGGATTAAGTGGTGTCTGAAAGCTGAAGTTGGTGACCAGGTTCAGATGATTATATTTATGTGACTCGTTGAAAGATAAATCTCGATTAGTATTATGTTCACCAGGCTTAACACATTTTCAGTATTTCTGCTTCGGTGACTGTAAAACGTGGGATTTAGGGTGTGTCTACGAACTGCAGTCCTCTAGAAATACGTCTGTTTCGCCTACACAAAATAATTTCAATTTAATCCGATATAAATTCAGTAGAAGAGAACAATAGCTCGTACATAATTCGCAGGTAGAGACACAGGGGCTAAGTGTTATTTCGTCTGTAAACAATCAGACATCGCAAATGCATTGCGCTGTCTATTTTCATGTAAAGATGAGTTAATTTCGCAGAGTCTTATTGAGTATTTCTGGCGAATAAGACCATTCGTACTAGACTGGAAAACGAAATTCGTCAAAATTTGTTTGCTAGTCCTTACCTTTAAATTCAACCTGTAACGTCACCAAGCTATATTTGATCCTCTGTTTTCGGTGTTAATATTATTTTAGCTACAGCCCACAGTGTTGTAAATTTCTGACTTCTAGGACACTATTTATTCAAGTAATGTATTACTTACTAAATAATATCCACTCTAGACTAATTTCACAGCATAATGGCGTATGTTGCTCATAAGACACCCGAGCTTTTCTCAGAACTTACGATCCTCAGATGGTCTTGTGATTTTCGCATGTGACATCGAACAAACTCCAGTCACTAAACATTAAAAAATATGATAGCTTTGGTATGAGGTTTTACTACATTAGGTCTGAAGTTATGTAAGTGGCTGGAAACACCAGACTATGTGCACTGTCGACACTATTTCTCACCAAGCTTGTGACAGAAGAAACGAAACAATTAACCTCTTCACCTAACAGAACTACTATAGATAATTTTGGCTTCTAAGCGTCACTGTACTGAAGCTGTAAAACCACTAATCGATGACAACCCCTTAGCACTAAAGTATTGAGAATTTGAGAACATAAAGAGCAAATGTTGTGGTCTATACCATAAATTAGTATGATATCCAAGCTCCATATCACTTCAAGGTGACAGTTGTAATTGAAATTGTTACTTTTGTCATTAAATCATTGGATTTAAATCAACCCAATTTTGATGTCACAAACTCAGGCTGTACACACACGCTTTCTTTTTATTACCTTTTTTAGATGAATACATACTTATGCAATTCGGGCGTATTGCTAAGGACGTTTTTACGATGGACTATATGTATCCTATGTGTGCCCTACAGGCATTTGGAATCGCTTTATCCTCATTCGATAGTAAACTGGCATGCGAATAATGTCGATTCTATTAATCACGAATTCTGACTTTAAACAAGTTTATATAAACTATTAAAAACAGTGTACTCATCTTTATCAAGCCATACACTTTTCCACCACATAGATACCAAACTCTTACCTCACGTCAGTAATCCTAACTTATTTTTTGTTGTCACTAGGATGTCCTATCCACGTTACCTGTAACAATTCATTCCACATCCATTTGCTCTCTGTACGATATAGGTCTGAGCACAAAAATTCTTTTGCCAAAATATGTATATATATTTATATATATATAAATAAAAACCTAACTATATTATTGCAATAGTCATTATTCTAAAAACAGACGTTGACAAATGTTTTAAGTTATCTAACCACTTTTACTTGATTATACACGACACAACGCTTTTTCTGATGGGAAACTATCGTTTGACTGCTGTAATGATAAATAAAACATCATTGGATTTGCTCAACGTACTGAGAGAAACCAAAACATCAATTCTAAAATGTAAAATAAGGTGAGAACGCAAACACATATGATCAGGTTGATACCATTATTCACTAACTTGAATATTACCAACTGATGGTGAGGGACAGAAGGCCATTTCTGACCTTAGTAAGTCAGCTACAACATAGAACTTCGTACGTAATAGAGAAGATTAGGGTTCGAAGATGTTTTTCGAGAAGTTTAATCCAGTGAAATAAATTAAGAAAGAGAAACAAGTCATGAGGATTTCAGATTAGAATTTGAGAGAAGACAAATAATGGATACATCTGCGCCATTGCAAACTCTTTCAAGCTGCCATTCAAAGTCTCTGACCATCCGTAACGTTAATCAAGTGGATTATCAATCGGGTAGTAACATGGTTGGTAACATGGCTCAGTCCAACCGTAAATGACTCCATGTACTGATGCTGTGTTTGGTTTGGCCGCCCCTTACTTTCTTTCAGCCTACCCCTACATCACAAAACACAGCTCGTCGAGTCAGTGGGTGGTCGGGCAAATGTAACACACTTTTTAACCACCTTAACTGATGAACAATCACCACTTCATAATTGATTTGCCATCCTTACCTAATACTCACTTCCTAACGACAGAATCGCTTACTCGGTTGTCACAGGATATACGAGCAGTGCTTCGAAGATACAATAACAGAAGCCCACGTACACTGTTGATTTTTAGTGGTCATAATTCACACTCCTAAAGTAGGACGGAGAGAACTGATGCGCAACTGACTCGTCCTTTGATTAGTAGACAGATATATCTCCCATGCTATATATGACGCACGTTAGCGAATGCCATTCAGGCCTTCTGTACCTGTAACTCAACCTGGAGTCCCTCGAGGGCAACTACCAGTCCTAAGCCCGGAAAAACGAGGAGGGTTAGGCGTGCGACTGGCGACCCCATTCCGTAGAAAACTAACTCGCTAACAAAAAAAATAATTCAAAACATTTAAACTCTGCCCTGTGAGTTAAGTCATCACTTAGAAGAGTCCCAACCGTAGCTGTTACCTTGACGCGCACACAGGATCCTAGTGAAATCATTAACTTGATTTCACCTTGTCAAAATAAAGAACCAGCCAGATTCACTCTTCATGTATCTGGAAGCCCTGATGCTGCTTCCCGGGATATCGCTGGCGTAGGTACAGCATTGAGTAAGACGGCAGAACTAGCTCTCCTAGACTGGATCCCAGTAGATAATCGCTTATGCGCTGTCCGACTAAACGGGATAGTAAAGAATCGGAAAGATAGGGACACGCCGTTGCAGGTTTGTTGTCACCGCCTACGCTCCCACTGACTTCAGTTCAGACGAGGTGAAAGATGAGTTTTACAGAAAGCTTTCGGACCTCCTGCGAAATGCTAGGCGCTCTGATATAGTAATGATGGCTGGTGACTTCAGTGCTCAAGTAGGTAGACTAAGTGAAAAGGAAAATCACCTGGGTGGATCCTATGGTGTCGCGGCTCAAAGAACAGATAATGGCGACCATCTGCAGTATCTATGCTCAGATAACCACCTATTTCTAGCAAACACTAACTTTAAGCATAAGGAAAAACGTCTCCTCACCTGGCGACCCCCAAAGCTGACCCAATGGAAGACCCAACTATAAGCCATCGGTGAGATGCTCTATTGAAGACTACCATTCATTCTAGAACACTTGTTTGAATTCATACTATGATCTAGTGCGAGCGCGTATTTGTTTGCGGATTACTGGACGTTGGAAATAGATCACACGGTAACCCCTGAGGGTTCCACTTAATGATAACAAAGCTTAGAATATGTTTCAAGAGCAACTAGAGAGAGAGTTAGGCAATCATATAAGCGATTCCCATCCGGAGGCAGGTTGGAATGATATCAAATAGGCTGTGGAAATAGCAGTGATATCTGCTAGTAAGGTTAACCATAAGGCTAGGAAGAAGCCGTGGATTTTAGTAGCATCCACCGAACTGATGGATGCTCGAAAACTCATCCCACCTGGCTCTGAACATGATGTAGAACGAAGTCAGCTTAAGCGCAGGTTGATAAAAATCCTACGCAACGACCGTGAACAGTGGTAGGTGGCGAAAGCAAAAGCGATGGAAAAGGCAGCGGAGATCGGCAACAGTAGACAACTTTTCCGACATATCAAGGAAACTCGTATAAGGAATCCTAGTGTAAGTGAAACTATCTCGGAAAAGGATGGGACTATTATTTAATCCCAATCCAGGAGATTGGATCGATGGACAGAACACTTTGGGGATCAGTTCAAATCGCCTTCAGCCACACTTCGGTTGCCCACGATCTACAGTCATCCTGAATGGCAAATCGACATAAGTCTTCCTGGTCTTTATGAAGTTAAGAAAGTTATAAGAAATCTAAAGCAAGGTAGAGCAGCAGGTCCTGACAGACTGACCCCTGAGATATTTAAGGATGGCGGTCCAGTTTTAGAAGCTAGGTTGACTGAAATCTTAGGTAGAATCTGGGAACTGGACGTAATCCCATCTGACTGGTCTCAGTCGTCCACTGTCCTAATTAGCAAGAAAGGACAGAAGTCCTCTTGTGATAATCGCAGTGTCGAAAATATTGGCCTCTGTAATAATCCAGTGCTTAACAAAAGCTCGTGAAGAGCAGACTCGAGAAAACCAGGCTGATGTTTGATGTGGACGTGGATGTATAGACCACATTTTCACACTACGACAGGTCCTAGAACAAAGACATACGTTCAGACGCCCCATTATAATAGTATATCTCGATCTTGAAGCGGCATTCGACTCTGTTGATCGTGAGATTCTGTGGGAGTGTGTCACTAAAAGGTGTAACAAGGAAGTACGTTAACCTTAAAACAAGCTCTCTAATCGAACACTATTTAGTCGAATGAGAGGCTATGGCGAACTGTCATCGGAATTCTTTACTTCAGGTGGTGTCCATCACGGATGTTCACTTTCTTCATTCTTGTCTAGATTTGTCATAGACATGCTTTTAGAGATAACATTATCTTCGTATGACTTTTCAGCAAAGAACCTTCTACCGGGAGATCCACTGGTTGACTTAGAATATGCCGATGACAGTTCTACTTGGTGAAGACACTGACAAAATGCAGTGTCTCTTGACTACCCTAAGCAACAATCTAAGCATGTTCTGGATGCGGTTTTCCCCCTCGAAATGCAAAATGTTGCTTCAAGATTGGCTTGCGTCGGCACCTGAACTAGTTAGTGATAGAGAGTGAAGTAGTCGTGTGTAGATCGCTTCATCTATCCCGGGAGTCTCATCAGTGCTCATGGCCTGGTGACTGACGAAATCGCAGCACGGATACAGAAGGCTCCATTGGCTTTTTCCAACTTGTATCCGTTTGCTATCCAAAGAACGAGTGTACTGCGCACCAGTTCGCTCCGTCCTACTATATGGATGCGAAACATGGCCAGCAAGAGTAGAGGACATCCGTAGGTTGCTTGTCTTCAACCATAGGTGTCTCCGAAGCATTGCTCGTATATCCTGGGACAGCCGAGTAAGCAATGCTGTCGTTAGGAAACGAGTACTAGGTAGGAATGGCAGATAGATTGATGAAGTAGTGAAACTTCGTCAGTTGAGGTGGTTGGGACATGTGTTACGAATGCCCAACCACCGAATACCTTGACGAGCAATGTTTTGTGGTGTAGGAGTAGGTTGGAAGAAAGCTAGGGGTGGCCAAACCGAAACATGGCACAAATCCATGAAATCACTGACAAGTGGACTGAGTCATGTTGGTAGATGCAGGCTACCTAGTTGGGGTCCGCGAGACGAAAGTTACCAATGGTTGGAGACCTTGAACGACATGGCTCAAAATCGTTTGCAATGGCGCAGATGCATCCACTTTTTGTGTTAAGTCCTGCACATGACCTGCTTATCCACATTCAAAGATATCTAAATGTTAAAAATTCAGCCCTTTACATAATCAAGATAATTAAAAGCAGTGGGGAATATTTATCTCCAACAAACTTTGCAGGTGTGATAGTGCACGTTAATTGCAATCATGTGTACTTTAGAATTATCACGTTCAAGTAGGTAGGACAGCAAGACTAATAAAAACTTTGTGGGAAAACGAGCAACAATTAGGAATGGATGTAAAGGTTCCAATTATATTTAGTTCTAGAGAACGATAGAAAAGAATCAAGAAAACAAGCTGAACGTGCACAACTCATATATACCAAGTCGACTTCATAGCGTCCATAATTAGGACATTTCCTCAGTAGTATTTGATGGATAAAGCAGTATTCATACATAATGTGCATGCGGTAACCGGAAATTATTCAGATCTTACGTAAGATTTAGATGAGCACTACACATTGTAGTTCTTGAGTATAATGAATGGATTCCGATATTTTACTTGTAGCAACAGCTAACAGAATGCTAGGGCGAGGTCAGCTTACAAAAACGAAAGAACACACGAGTTTCATTATAAGTGGAATATTGAGTAATTGGTCTGGAAAGATTTTTAATAGTGGGATTCGGTTTTAAAACTTACCTTACAACAAATGACAGGGACGTAGCACTACAATGACAACTACTACAATGGTCAGGACACTAGTTATCACAACTGTATTAGGAACGGAAATACACACATTCCGAAAGACCCTGAGAAAATATATTCGACTACTTATAAATCATGCTAACATTGTTATTTAAGGTATAATATTTTTTACTGGTCTTATTCATTGTCAACCATCACAGTTGGTAATGTCGTGTGTTATGTTTTGCAGCGATTAAGCAATATGATTAGATAACACTCACATATATTTTACACAGGTTATTCATGCCTTAAACCAAGTGCAAACTATCTGACTCTCCATCAGCCATGGTAAACGTACAGTGTCATCGGTGGGTTGGAACACTATACTAAGACGACGAGATTAATGGCAAAGGAATCGCAACACTGTAGAGTCGATGAGAATATAATCCGAAAATAGTGAAGACGTTTATATGGAAGAATGTCAGAATTCAATACTTCTAAGGAGCTTAAATTATTCGGTATTATTATGATTAATTCAACTATAATGCAACTACACACTGAAATAAGTTATTTACATTTGTTTCAACGAGACAATGTGTGGGTACTATAAACTACAACTGAAATAAATAAAAGGAGGGTAAACTGGACTTACACTTTATTTTTTGGTCATCTCGGAGAACTTTTTTGATATAAGATCAATGGCGCACTTCACATTAGATAGTGAAGCATTAGGGAAACAAACAAGAGTTGCGACAGAACTACCTAAAGATGCGTATACCAACTTGCGAACAGAATGGCCTGTTGATATCACTCTGAAAGAATATAACTGAACTCACCTTTATATCCAAGAATATAGCCTCCTAAACCACAACTAACAACAAATCCTAGACGAGCAAGTATGACAGGTTCATCTCTAATGACATCGATCATAGCTATTTTGAAACATATTAAACGAAACTGACGTACATGTGGTGGTACTACTAACGTTGGACTGGTATTTTGATATATGTTTCTAAAGATAGATATTACAAACCTTGAAATGAAAACTACCATAGATAGTGTTAAAACGTTTTGAACTTGTATCCTCATTGGACGAATTGAGTTGATAAGAACTTTCGAAACTGGGTTTGGCTCCAGTCTCTTTAAAACATATGTCGAACCATCGAAACATTCCGTATAAATTGGTGACTAAAGGATAATACAGTCAGAAATGTGCCGAACCTCTCCTAACTTCATGATTGCCGCCGAAAACAAGGATCCAATAACCAATACCCAATATCTTTTTCACGAGCTGGCATAAACCAATTGATTCTCTGCGCTAAATTCTTGTTCTTTCGGCACGGTTCCACGTGTTTGGCAGTGTTAAATGGATGGGGGGCTAATTCTAGTCTAGTTCTAGTCAGTTGACTGTTGTTTGTGAGTTTGTAGGTCCAGTGATTTGAAAGAATACGTTTGTTTCAAGGTAATAAGGTTTCTGGATGCCAGCAGCTACCCCATTACCAGCACTCCGATTTGCGACGACTCTTAATAAGAAAAAGTGTGCACAAACCTGCGTGCTCATTCTGATGAACAATTTTCCGAGGACTGCCTTGAGGGGAGTGGTGGTGACGCATCGGTAAGGTGCTCACGCTGAGATAGTTTGGCGTGCTTAATATGTTGTACGCCATAATCAGGTCACATCTGACTCTCCTGGTACGAAACTTTGTATTCTTAAGGTAGTTTCAGACCCAAGATAGGAGTGGGTCAATGAAGCCCATTTACGTGACATATGTGATTAGGCGTGCGTGGGGTACTATCCCGAAGGCTTTTGCAAAGTCGAGAAACATTACGTGCACCGGTATTTTTCAGTCCAAGCAGGACATCCAACTGTCCCATGCAATGAGAAGATTAGATTAGACCTGCCTTTCCGAAACAGTTGTTGAGCCTTATGGATTATTTTGTTATTATCTATGTACTCCTTCATGTGTTCGTTTACCGTTGATCAACCATTTGAAGATTGGAGAGAGAGCAGTTTGTTTCCGTTCGGTAAGGAGTTGGTGTGACTCCAGTGAATGCCAAATTGTTTCCAAACTATGCGGTGAATATTATCACAACCTGATGACTGTTCTGTAAGGTTTTCAGTTTCCTTAGTACTAATTCAGGATTAATACGGATATACCCCAAGCCACCAGCTGGCACTGGGTTTGCGTAGTACTCTTAAGATGCGGTTACCTGGTTCAGCTGCTCGTTGAAGTTGGCGTTAAAGACCTCCGCCATTTCTACGTTGGTGAGGTCCTTCTCAATGCCAGGTAAGAACTGCGATCAGAACCCTTCAAGGAAACCTTCCACTTGTGCCAACATCTTCTCTCCGCCTGTAGCCGCGCCTAATTGATGTTCTTCTGTTCCCCGGTGTGTGTTGTGACTGAGGTACATTGCTAAGGACAGTATTCTGGATGACTGTTCTCAGTTTGCCAATTATCATCTACTATCAGCCTCCACCACTTCAGTGTCCATGGGGTATGTGGGGGATCTCTCTCATTAGTGTATAATTTGCTACAGTGTAGCGAAGATAGGGCTCGTGTTCATCCTGTGTGTGTTTCGCTTATGACCATGTTAAATAAGACTGTGCCATGGTCACTACTTCCTATCGATGCATGGACGTGAACATCCTCGACTAGGACCTGATCATTTGTTAACAAATAGTCCAGGTTTGAGGACATTCCTTCCTTGACCCATCTAGTGTCACTACATACGTGCTTAGTAAGCCGAGAGCTTCTAACGGCTGCAACAAGTCGTCTTTGGAAGCAATCAGTGAGATTTGCAACCTGATTGCTGAGATTTAGAGATTGGGTATTGAAATCTCCAGCTAAGAGTATTTGTTCAATCCCCAGGAGTGGCAGTTGGAGTATTGCCTCAGTCATTTTACTTTTCTGGGCCTTGATACCTGAGGAACGCTAGTATATCTCTCAAATCAAGTATTTTGTGGCATTTGTGTTGAAAAAAACATCAACATGATTCTCTCACCTCGTAAAGACGCTTGGCTTTTAAATGTCTGTTTATATATATAGTCACTCCGCTTGCTGTTTTGTGTACCGATCACTTCGGTAGAGTGACATACCTTGCAGGCTCACATCGTCATCTGCACTGTCAAGAGGATAGCCATGTTTCAGTAAGGATCAGCTAGGGTCACAATGTCCTTAATTTAAATAATTATGTAAACTATGTGAATGAAAGATTTTACCTACAGTACCATATTAGTTAAGCCACTAAGCCTCACGAAGTTCTAATACAAACGAATATCTAGCTCACAAACAAACAAAGAACTGAGCGCTCATAGTCAAATGCAAGACGATATTCATTTTGTCATGATTGTTTTTTTGTATATATTACATAGAAAGCACTTTATGTCTACTCTTCCTTCAATTTTAATGACTTAAGTTTATCAACATAACATGCAACAAAAATTACACACTTGATGGAGAAGTTTTAGAGGATGCAGAAACCTTCACATGTCTGTGCAGCACCACTGACGAACAAGGTGGATCCGATGCAGATGTAAAGGAGCGGATTGGAAAAGCAAGGGTTGCATTTTTACCACTGAACAACATCTGGAACTCCAAACAAACAAACAATCAACACCAAAATCAGAATTTGAAGCACAACTGTCAAGAAAATTCTACTGTATGGGGAGGAATTTCAGAGAACTACACAAGCCATCATCCAAAAGATACAAGTATTTATTAACAGTTGTCTACGCAGAATACTTCGGATCCGTTGGCCAGACACCATCAGTAACGACCTATTGTGGGAAGGAACAAACCAGATTCCAGTGGAGGAGGAAATCAGGAAGAAGCGCAGGAAGCGGATAGGACACACTGCGGAATGCGCCTAACTGCGTCACAAGACAAGTGCTCAATTGGAACTCTCAAAGTCAAAGGAAAAGAGGAAGGTTAAGAAACACATTACGCCAAGAAATAGGGAAACGATATGAGGAAAATGAATAAAAATTGAACAGAAATGGAAAAGGAAGATCCATTCTGAGTAGCCTGAAGACTACTGGTTGGCGGACTTTACTGCGATGGGGATAACAGTACGGTATGTAAGGCGCGAAGGTCAAGTTGCTACGTCACATGTAGTGTTACCTGCGGTTGCACAGTTGCACAGTTTATCTTACAGATTTTTTAATACGATTTCATGATTGCGTAATTTTGGTAGAGCAAAAAAATTTTTGTCAATAATGTTATTATTGCCTGTTTCATTATATGCATTATTATGATGTATCATTTGATGTGTAATCCGACACTTGTTATTTTACCGTTCAAAAACTGAGGTTTGGCATACTTAAAATCACTCTATAACTAAAAAATAAAAACCTAAACACAGGGTGGAGCAGTATAAAAGATGAATGTCGATAGGGACGTCTTAATTCCGCTCCAAATATTTAGTAAAACTTGGAATCCGTAAAACATTTAGACCGTTTTTATGCTAATTGCTTGCACCTCTTGAAATATAATTCGTTTTCGTCTGACTTACCCCGGGCTCTGGTACAGCTCATATTAATCTTCAGGTATACCTAGCTGATATTACTTATGTGTCTGTAAATTCAGCCTAGACTTTCTGATCTTGTCTGTTTTTTCACAGCGCTATTGCTTAGATACAGTACTTAATGAGAACAAGTTCTACGTTTTTCTAGGTAGTTTCGTATTCATCCGTGTAATTACGATAAGTATTTACCACTCAGCGTGTTCATTTGTCAAGTGATAGTGAAGATTTTTAGATCCTGACTACAGTTGTAATGTAGCCTACTATATAGGATGGTCAGTCGTCAACTACCAAATAGAACTTAGTTGTCTGATTAACATTAAACACGAGCTGTTATTCGAAAATTTTTGCCCAGTGTTCGAGATGCCTTGGAGAATTAATTTTTTCGTTTTGTATTAACTTTTTAGTTGATACATCTTAGTAATAATCGGAAGTATTAAAAAAGCCTACAGTAATTGCTAAACGCACTTTATATTTCCAACTTTTTAGCAGTTTCCTAACACTAGGTTTCTCTATACTTTTTTGTAATTTCCAGGCTTAAAAGTCTAGATGCCTCAATATACCTGCTTTCCACAGTAGATCGAAATCCAGAGCTTACCAATCTTTCACTCACCTGTATTCGTATAACCAATGCTTCAGATATATATGGGCGTTTTAATGACACATTTTGACGATCTAAAATTTGTTTAAGTCCTAATCCAGAACCAATCAGTTGACTAAAAGATAACAATCTTGGCGTCGCTTGGAAGCTTCATTGCAGTCAGTTATGACAATGAACATCTGTTTGCTATTTCATGCTCGAGGGTATTCAAGCAGATAGTCGTAGAATTTTGTAGTCGTTACTCTCGAAAAACGTGAAGAAACAATGTCAGCATACTACCCATTTAGATCTTAGTTTGCCGTATACCTGGATTGTGTTCAAGTTGTTGGGTATAATTCTAAATAATTATCGGACTTAAAAATATATGAATTTCTGGAGGGGTACTTATCTGTATTCTTATGGAGTAGGGCAAAAACTCTTTCCCAGTTGTTGTTAGTGCATTTAAGATCTTGCTAAATTACAGTTTTTCATCAGTCATTCATGTACTGTATTGAAATGCAGAAACTATAGTTACACCCGACAGTGTGTAATCAATCCAACGTTTGATTTTTTTATGATATCCATAGGACTTGCCGAAACACGTGTATAGTGACCTGAATAGAATTAGTTTGAATTTATTTCTCCTATTGATGCGATTTTTCAAACTTTTCCATGATGATTGTATTATAGGTCAATAGTTACCCTACCTACTCATCTTACTGGACACGATATATCTCAGCCGCCATTCTTCAGGAATTGTTATTGGTCAGTCACCTACTTTCTCGGTGCAACTCTCCATCTTATTACTTAAGTTATGAATCAGAAACATTATCTTGTCCCATCGTTTTTGGCCTCAAAGGGATTGGTCAAACTCCACATCGATTCGTTCAATCATTTTATTCAGACAGAAATAAAAAATATTGTCCGGGCAAACAGTCGTGTCAGTGTTCCAGAAGCTAATTGGTGGTTAGAGTACAATGATATTTATATCAAACCTCCAACAGTCAATGATGGAGGGGTTGTTGCCAGCCGTGTTACTCCTCATGACTGCAGACTCCGTGATCTAACCTATGCTGGCGAAATTCTTGTTGATGTTACATTCGTTAGGCAGAACGAAGTGGTATCGAAAAAAGGTGTTCTTATTGGTCGTATGCCAATCATGCTAAAAAGTTCCATATGCGTACTAAATGGTAAGCTTCTGTTCACGAACATTAATGTAATTCCTCTCAATCCTTCTTTCAGATTTTCTTTAGTGTCGCGTTCATGTTAATGTCCCATACGACTAGTTATATGGTTTAAGCCAATATGTTAATTCGTCGCATTCTACTTTTTATTGTTTTTACTCAAGTGTTAGTGCTTTTGAAATTAATTTGGAAATTTATAGCTTAGGGCGGCTGTAAGGCGCCGTTCGAAGTAGTTAGTAACTAATGCTTGTTTTTAGAAATAAACATCATATTTTGATAGTGACCATCTATTGTATGCTATAAAGTTATGTATACATGTAGTTGTCCGTTCGTATCAGACGAGCCCCTAGGAGTTTTCATAAGTTGGAGTCTCTTCTCTTTAAAGTACTAAAACACTCAAACACATTCACCAATGAAATATTTGACTCGTTGGCTTTATTAATACTATCATAGTCAATTCCTTGTCTCTTGTAACCCATCTTTTAAGTGCTAATAATTTACTGCATTTTTTTGTTCATGTGGTAGAATTCCCAACGGACTAATGAAAAACAAACACAACGTCTACACCCAGTTGATGTTCATGTTGTTGCTGAGGCATCTAGACATTCATTTATATTAAACTGCAACCCACTTATTTTACTTTATAGATCACCGTTATATCACTAAACAGTATCAGTGTGGATCACAGCGTTTCTCTACTTATTGAGCTACATATTCATTTTTCCAAATTATTTTGCTACTAATCCCTGCGAAAAGTATTGAATTGCATCAAATAGTTTTACGAGCGTCATTATTTTACTTAGGCGTTTGGTATAATATAGCATCAACTACTGTGGTACAGGTGAAAGTAATTATTATGTAAGGAATCAAAGAGGAAAACTATATCATAATATCAAAAGTAAGGAAAATATTGATGACTGGGTTGATTCGTAAACCCAAGATAGATTTCATTTCTTTTAAACATTTACCTCTTTATAAAGATTACGGTGTAGAAGTACAGTTATTCAGGCCAAGTGTCTGATCGTTTCTGAAGTTATTATATTGGACAATTTCTAGGATTGTACGCAAAGCTTCATAGTTTTGTGGTATGTGTTTGCTCGTCACAACTATTCTTCACTAATAAGCTCAACAGGATACTTTTAACTATCCGCAACGCCTTATTTTCCGAAAGTTTTAGTTTATTATGTACGCAGTGATGAGTATGTAATAAAACAAATTGAATTCTAGTTCAAATATCTTCATTAATTTTATTTTGTTAGTCTGTGTCTATTTAAAGTCTCACATTACATTTTCTGGTAACTACCGAAGTTACTTCATTCTAGGTACTTGGATGCTTACAATAATGTAACTTGTTTCTTTTTGGGGTGCTTATCTACAGGCTACCAATTTTATCTGTACTAAATAAATTAGGTAAAAGTCCCTCGGAGCTTATGCGACTTAAAGAATGTCCATTGGATCCTGGTGGTTACTTCATTATTGGTGGTACTGAGAAAGTAGTTCTCATGCAAGAACAAACTTCAAAGAATCGTCTGATCATTGAAGAAGACAGTAAACGTGGCCTAGTGTGTTCCGTGACATCATCCTCCGCTCAAACAAAATCCAAAACCAACATCGTCACTAAAGATGACAAATTTTACCTTTCTCATAATTCTTTCATTGTGGATGTTCCTATCGCCATACTGTTTAAAGCAATGAATATTACTTCTGACCAGGAACTATTGCAACTTATTGGGACAGAAGAATCTGTTTGGGCTAACTTTGTTCCTAGCCTTAAATTGTGTTTAGAATATAATGTAAGTTGATTTGTCTGAGACTCGTCTTACATATTCTGCCAACTTTTTAGCATATGGGCTGTTTTGAGGCTAAATTAACAACCTTTAGACAAATTTCTTGACTGAAATCGATTCACCTAACTGCCTTTTCTAATATTGCTGTACCTCCAAATTAAATTATTTGGAGCTAACGACATTCCGTCAGTCAGTCACTTACAACATAGAACTTCGTACTTACGTACATCAGTTCAGGTTGCCATACCGCATTAGCACAGAGACGCAACTACCAGTTCAAATCCAATAGTGGTAGCGATAGTAGAAGTATTAGCAGATATGATTCGAGAAGTATCATTCAGTGAGGTAAATTTAGAAAGCGAAATATAGAGATAACGAGGAATTCAGATGGCTAGAATTTGAGGGAACACGAAGAGTGGATGCATCTGCGCCATTGCAAACGATTTTGAGCCATGTCGTTCAAGGTCTCCAACCATTGGTAACTTTCGTCTCGCGGACCCCAACCAGGTAGCCTGCATCTACCAACATGACTCAGTCCACTTGTCAGTGATTTCATGGATTTGTGCCATGTTTCGGTTTGGCCACCCCTAGCTTTCTTCCAACCTACTCCTACACCACAAAACATTGCTCGTCAAGGTATTCGGTGGTTGGGCATTCGTAACACATGTCCCAACCACCTCAACTGATGAAGTTTCACTACTTCATCAATCTATCTGCCATTCCTACCTAGTACTCGTTTCCTAACGACAGCATTGCTTACTCGGCTGTCCCAGGATATACGAGCAATGCTTCGGAGACACCTATGATTGAAGACAAGCAACCTACGGATGTCCTCTACTCTTGCTGGCCATGTTTCGCATCCATATAGTAGGACGGAGCGAACTGGTGCGCAGTACACTCGTTCTTTGGATAGCAAACGGATACAAGTTGGAAAAAGCCAATGGAGCCTTCTGTATCCGTGCTGCGATTTCGTCAGTCACCAGGCCATGAGCACTGATGAGACTCCCGGGATAGATGAAGCGATCTACACACGACTACTTCACTCTC
Source organism: Schistosoma turkestanicum (assembly GCA_944470395.2). NCBI lineage: Eukaryota > Metazoa > Platyhelminthes > Trematoda > Strigeidida > Schistosomatidae > Schistosoma > Schistosoma turkestanicum. The sequence continues at coordinate 13,919,148 of OX103979.1, read as the reverse complement.
TATCACTAACTAGTTCAGGTGCCGACGCAAGTCAATCTTGAAGCAACATTTTGCATTTCGAGGGGGAAAACCGCATCCAGAACATGCTTAGATTGTTGCTTAGGGTAGTCAACAGACACTGCATTTTGTCAGTGTCTTCACCAAATAGGACTATGCTAACGACATTCTCTGATTTATGTGCTTGTCAGTTAGTTACAACAGAGAACTTTGTACGTACATACATCAGTTCAAATTGCCATACCACATTAGCACAGAGATCGAACTGTCATGAAAGATAAAGGTGATGAGAAATACAGGTTAGAAATTGGGCGAAGAAAAAGAAGGAATGCATAGGTGTCATTGTAGACAATTTTGAGCCGTCATTCAGTCTCTTATTATCGGTTACTATCGTTTCGCGGACCCCGACCACTTAGTCTGAACCTACTAACATGGTTCAGTCGACTTGTCAATAACTACGAATTTGTTCCATGTTTTGGTCTGGCCGTCCCTAGCTTTCTTGCAGCCTACTCCTACATCACAAAGCATCGCTCGTCGAGGCAGTCGGCGAATGAACATACGTAACACATGTCCCAACCACAAATGATAAAGATTTATGTGCTTGTGCCTAAAAACAAGTTTCATCTTGTGTGTAGATAAGTATTCCTCTAGAAACAACATAGTTACTAGAATGAGGATTTTATTCAACATCTATTCAACCCACCATGCAACGCATTTGTAATAACTCAAGTATAGTTGAGAAAAGAGCAAGTTAAATTTACTTTCTCTGCTTTGATGCTTTAGCAAGTTCATTTGCTTCAAATACTTCGATCTATAGATCAGAGGATGGTAATGACGCTAGATAGATAGTGATTAGTGACTGCTATGATTAAGGTTGATTTTGTTGACAACTTAGTCACAAACTCACATTTGGGACTAAATTAATTGGCAGCCCTGATACGAACTACGTAAAATCAAACAACTAAGAACTGCGTAAAATAAAAATACTCCTGCGGAATTATATCATAGTTACAACTATTTACTTCCGCCTGTTACTCCCCAATGCAGCATACAGGAAACTTGTGCTCACTTAACAAATATAGTCCGTTCATAGACTAAATAAGAAATACTCGGCCACTGAGGAGCCGACGAATCTCACTCTTCAGATTTATGTCAGTTTCCTTACCATTATGATCTCTTGAACTTTTAAAAACTGCTAACAAAGTGCTCTTGTACTCAGTAAAATCAATAAGTTAGGACTAAAGAAATTGTATCAACTGGTTTTTCTAGGAGTAATGGATACACTGTTTGTAAAGCGCTTTAATTGTATGCTTAGTTTTCGGAAAGTATTATCAGAAAATCTATGTGAACATTAACTGTTCTAAACCGTTTTTGTAAACGCGTTTAACCTATGGTTTCTAACGTTGCATAACCCCTCAATGTTAACAAGGACACTGAAGTTGGCTTTTACTTCTTAAGTGAAATAGTAGCATCCATTAATAAGAAATGAACTTAATAAAGGCCTTGTAAAAGCTTTTATCTTGATAGTGTGATCAGAGTTATGTTAACTCAACTTTGGATTCTCTTTTTCAGATCCATACCTGCTTAGATGCTTGCAATTGGTTGCACTCACGTTTAAGACAACCTCGATATCGCACTGCTTTCGGAGCTGGTAGGACGCTGCGAACTGCTGCGAATATTTTAGAAACGGATGTCATCTTAGAAATACAGCGATTCCTACGAGATATAATTATTACACATGTTGAGATGGAGAAGCTTAACTTTGCACCGCGTGCATTTTTCTTGGGTCAGATGGTTCGTTATTTAATACTAGCCAATGAAAAACGTATTCCTGTGAGTCATTTTTCATTACATCACTTTAACTATATACATTTTTTCAGATCAGCTGCTTTGTCTTATGTATAAAACCTTTGTTAATCTTTTTTGGGGAAGTGTGGCGTTGTGTGATCATCAAGTGTGTATTTGTTGTTGCATGTTGTGTTGTATCGGAGAATCTTACTTTTCCGTTTATGTATATTGAGACCTGCTGCTGCTACACTGGTCGTCTTCTCTTGCATTTGTTGTCCGGTCCCACTGCTTTGCCGTTCTTGATTTGTCTGATGGCCATACTGATCTCCTCAATGTTTGGTGGGTCAACATTAATTCGGAGGTCTGTGGTCGCTGTTTCGATGTTGGGTGGGTTCAGTCGGTCTGGTCGATTCTAGAGTTGTTCAAAGTGCTCTATCCGTGATTACCGCGCCTTCCTTGTTTTTCTCTGGTGATTTTGATTTATGATGGTTTCCAGCGAGGTTCTTTGTTGTATCGTACAATTGTCTCATGTTTCTTCTATTGAGAAAATTCGTTAAATATAATCAGTGATAAGCTCAATATAACTCCACCTCTAGCACATCTGAAGCTACTGCCAGTCCCAAGCCAGGAAAAAGGAGAAGGGTTGGCGACTCCATCACGTAGAAAACTAACTCGCTGAAAATCGCTAACCAGAAAACATTATTCAAACCATTTTAAGTCTGCCTTGGCAGTTGAAAGGTCTTCATTCAGATGAGTTATGACGTCTCATGATGAAAGCCAAGTTTCTTCGCAAGTGACGAGGCCGATCTTACACAACCTTATTTTAGTATTTGCTATTCTTATCCTCATTTTTTTTCCCGCTGCTTAACTAAAAACTGAGGACGGGGATTCTAGCTCCTTAAGGGTTCATCGTTGGACGTCATCTTGGATAGGATTGTTCTGTATTCTTTTGCTGAGATGTGAAACATACCAATATCCTATCGTAAACGTCCTTTTATTTAGAAGTTACCTTTGAAAGCTTTTTTGTAAATATTTTTACAGATTTTAGATATGATTAATTAATGTCTTTAAACTTAAGGAGTGGCCTAACACAATAAATATCTAAGTTTTTTGAGTTATACACAACTGTTTCCTCGTACTCTGCGTTTGTGTTTCAGATATATGTAGTATCTTTTAATTTATTATTGAAATATTTATTTTTCTTGCATGCATATCTCTTAATATGTATCAAGTTTTAAGATAAAGCGGTTTTATAATGAATCTTTGATTGTTTGCTAGCCAGATGACCGGGATTTTTATGGAAATAAACGTATCGAGTTAGCCGGTAGTTTACTGGCTCTTCTATTTGAAGACGTCTTTAAGACGTTTAATGAAGATCTTTGGTTAACAGTATCGAAGATTGATACAAAACGGCGATGTACGCCTTTTGATATATCCCGACATATTAAAACATGGATGATAACCGAACAGTTAAATAGAGCTATTTCTTCTGGAAATTGGATCATAAAACGATTCCGTATGATGCGTCATGGTGTCACACAAGTCGTTAGTCGTTTATCTTACGTTGCTGCCTTAGGACATATGACTCGAATGACAAGTCAGTTTGAAAAAACTCGTAAGGTAGGTCTTTGAAGAGCTTAATCGATAATTTATGTCCAAATAAAAAATGAGATTATTATTCTTAATTATAATGATTTTTATTTTACTGTTGTTTATATTCAAGAACGAATTTGATTGGTCTTACACTGAAATTAGGATCATATTCAAAAACAGTACAAAAGTAAAACGCACTTAACGACCCATCGCTGCCGTGATTTGTCAGGTTTCTGTAAAAAAAGACTATGACCATCATTATTGACATGCAAAATATGTGACCCTTGAATCTTCTTGCCTTTAACTATTAAGACATGTTTTTATATGCAGTATTTTTTTCATAAGAAAGTGTGTTGACAATCTCTGGTTAAGTTAAATCGATGTAATGTCGTAAATAAGCAAGTAGTATTTCGGTATTGAATAATATATACTGTCTTATATCATCAAAATAAGATAAATCATTCTCATACGTTTTGCTCTCTGTTCACGGTTTATTAGATGTAAAGGATAAATGTTTTCCATAATAATGAGTTGTTTACGTTACTACACAGTATTTTTTTTCAAATTATAGGTCTCTGGTCCACGTTCTATTCATGCAAGCCAGTGGGGTCTTATTTGCCCGTCTGACACACCCGAAGGGGAGGCTTGTGGACTTGTTAAAAATGTAGCTCTCATGTGCCATGTAACAGTTGAAGTAGATGATTCACATTTAATTGAGTTAATCAGCAACTACTATACTTTTCCACTGTACCAGATGAGATATGCTAAAAATGAGTATGTTGATGGTCATCATTTGATATCATTACCTTAATTCTCATTTTGCGCTGACTAATAAATTCGTTGAAGCAATTATTTAGTTTACATGAATTTTCAAGGCCTTTTATCTTATTCATACCTTGAATCCATGTAGCTGGATGTAGGCTGTTTCGTAACAATATGATTCAGTCCAGCAATTATTTTAAACTAATCAATAATCGGAATCGTGGTTAGGTGATATTGCATGTGATATTGATTAGCGTTTCAAATCACAAGAGATTTGGAAATCGGCTTAGTAAGACAAAATATACACATCATTGGGCACAAATCGATCTTCTTCCTGAGGATCATATTATCGATTTAAGAGTATTTTCACTATTCTTTGAACCATGAAATTTCTGTTTCGCTACACTAAAGCGTCTTATGATTGTCATACTGTTCAGTGGTTCGGTGGAAATGTAAGTGATATATCTTGAATTTCTGGTAGCTATCAGGAGAGAGTTCATTATTGGGATGTTTACCGAAGATGCATAAAGTACTGGAATGTTGTATTGAAGCTTCATGTAAACAGTTATCGACATAGGCAATTACGATTGACTTACATGAAGCCTACTCAACTTTCTCAACCTTTATTCAATTTTTTCATGCATATACTCGTAGAGATAAAGAATTTCTCTCCTAAATTTTGAGAGCTAAATCTTTTGCCTGAGACTCCTTCCATAGTTTTAAAACACAGAGATGATAAGTTTCTGTGTGATGAGAACGTTTAAGACATTGTCTTCTAAATGCTTCCTCAGGACTTGCATTTCCCAATGTCCACTCCAAATAATGGGATTAAAATAGTCAAATATACTGATTACTTCATTGTCTTCGGAAGTTCCGCTGGTTCTGGTGCCTCGTTGACTGGGGAGGTTTTGCCTAGTAATCTAAGAAGGTAGTGCACATCTTACCACTAGTCAGTTGCAGATTCATTCAAAATGTTACTCATATACAGGAGATTCACTATTTGAACAGTGTTCGATATATATTCCTTGATAAACCTTCTAAATGGGTTAGTGGTACATGTATTTAGATGAAGCCTCTTCCTGCCAAAATTAAATAAATTTGGGAAAATACTGATAACGTACATAAAAGTTGACAGGATCAGTTTGTAAAAGCATTGTTTATTAGTATCGACCTTGTGTTAAAATATCCACTTCTTTCTTGGGAACTTCAGTAGATGATTCTCGAAATTGGTTTCATTAGCATCAACACATTCATTCTTTATCTTAGTTTATCTATTATGTTATTCAATAGCTCTCGTCCACCAATTTTAATTTTTTCATACCATCATTTTTCTTTCATTCTTTATATAATTGTTTTAATATCTGTTTTTCTGTTTATTAATCCTAAACCTTTGTGATGTAAAATTAATCAACTTAGACCAGCAGATAATTATATTAGTGTTGTGGGTTAAGGTTAATACATTGAATAAATTTCGGATCATCAAAATGAATGATAAATAAGCACTATGATACAATGTGACAGAGCATTAGTTCTTTAACAGACCTGCCTGTTGACTCATTCCCTCCACCTCTTAATCAGCTAATATCAGAGTTAAGACCACTAATCAAAAAAATAAATTAGCACGCTTATACAGAAATCATAAACAGAATAGTAAGCATTGTTAGATAAAATAAGTGATTAGAAGAAATCAATTGTATAGTTCACACACTCCCGATGAATAGGAACCTGGCTGTTAGATCTTGACCGCTATGTTAGCTAGGTTCTACATTTATTTATTACTATAATTATTTCAAAAACTTTAAACAAGAATGTATACTATGTTTAGTTGCTAATTCATTTCAATATATCCCATAAATTTCAGATATGTAATATATGTAAATGGAAAACCGATTGGGTTTACGCAACACCCTGGAAAATTATGTGTTTTAATTAGAGGTCTTCGGCGTTCAGGGAGAATTCACGGCTTTGTTTCTGTGTATATCAAACAAGCTTATCAATGCGTTCATGTCGTCAGTGATGGTGGCAGATTCTGTAGACCCTATATTATTCTGTGCAATGGAAGACCACTTGTAACAGAATCTGTTCTTCAGGTGAATTGTTGTAGTGACATTTTTCACTTGTTTAGATTACCAAAGATGTTTCACACAATTCAGTGAATGTAAATTTTATTAACTAGGCTTGCAAGTTATAACCTACTTTTTAGGTAATACAAAATTTAGCAGGATCGCTAATAAAGTGGAGTTAGGATAATAATAATATTTTGTAAGTACTATCAATCTACTTACGTTTCTATGATTTTGATTGACTGGCTATTTGAATCGAAGCAAATGAAATCGAATTCAACGTTAATGCTTTGTAGTTGATATAATACTGATCAGACCAGTTTGAACTCTCAAAATTATTTTAATATTTTGGTATTCAATGCCTTATGGCAAGAAATTACCACTGTTTTCCTTTTGATGAAAGTCTTGTCATCACATCTAATGAAAAATCCGAAATTTATAAACCATATTTGATGGGCAAGGTTTGACGGGCGTACATAACTGTTCATTTGTCTCAGCTGACAGTTTCGCTTCAGATGTGTTTTCGACTTGGAGCTATACATATTATTGAATGGACTAGTACCGGAGGCCGAAACCACAAGCCACTTAGGAATTAAAATTATGGATATGTAAGCCATATTTTCACAATAAGATATCGAGCATGGTAATGTCACTTTACTAACTTATTGTATTATGTAATGAAGGGTTTTCGAATGGTCTTCTTCTGTCATGTGATCTTATCTAATATAGCGGTAAATAGGTTCCATTACTTTAGTCGTATTCACTGTTCCAGGCATTCAGTCATTCTGCTCCTGCAAACATATTTTTTACTATTATAATATATTCATTATTTTGATTAATTTGTGGCAATAATTATTCTTGTGATCCAATAACTTGTTATCTTTTTTCATTTAGTACATTTTTAAATTGTTCATTCACATGGCTAATTATTGTTTTCAGGATCTACGTCACAATGTCATAAACTGGGATGATTTATTGAGGAAAGGTTTAGTTGAATATCTGGATGTTAATGAACTCAACGATTGTCTGGTTGCCATGGACGAGTCTTGTCTAACCGACGGTAATCACTATACTCATATGGAAATCGATCCCGCTACAATTTTAGGTGTCGTTGCTGGTTTAATCCCTTATCCAGATCACAATCAGGTAACCTCTACCATTTCTACTCAATAAGTAGTCTCTTTAAAAGTACTTGCTTTGCCAAAGTATACTAGCGCTTATGACTACGATGGTATTTGTTATCGTTACCAAACCATAAAAAATCTGTGTTGAAATAACTATTTGGAAGTAATTTAAAACATGACGTTTTTATCGTTGTCATAGCATTCTTTTCAAAACGTCTGAGGGTTCTTCAGAAGCACATGACTAATGGATGAACGGCGGGTGAAAATAAAATGTGATTGACCAATGAGCAAATAAAAACTGACACTCAGCTTGCCGATTATTAATTATATGATCCTCTTTATGTTATTCATTTTTAATTCGCACTCTCTGAGTGTAGACAGTTTGTAGTTATCTTGATTCAATTACTATCTGTGCTCTATATTTGCTTGTAAATCGTGTGTCAGTTATATGTTCATTCCAGTCTTTCTACAACGTATCAATCGAGTATCTATTCTCGTGGTAGTATAATTTTATGCGTAGGCTGTATCATCGTACTATAGTAGTATATCGTGCCCAACGGCTCCTTTAAAAAGATTAAAATAAGTAATTTGTATTCACAATTCGGTCACCTTATTAATGACAGTTTATGTAAGTGAGCGCGTTTTTCCTTTCCATGGTATATGATGAAATGTTTTCACTATTTTCACTTCAAATATTATATAGTCTCCGCGAAATACTTATCAATGCGCTATGGGTAAGCAAGCTATTGGCACTGTTGCTCTTAATCAACAAATCCGTTTCGATACACTCCAATGTCAAATGGTCTACCCTCAAAAACCCCTTGTTCAATCAAAAACTATTCAAATGATGCATTTCGATGAGGTTGGTCACATATTTAGTGGTTTCATTTCTATTTAAAGTTATATATATTGCAAACCAGATGATGCTAAACCAGCTTTTAGCATTAAGTAAGTACCCTTAAGAAAGCAGATAACGACATCAGTCTCTGCCGTTCTTGAATAGCTAATTCACTTTATCTCGTAGTGATTAATGTAATTTGATTTCAGGTTAACAATATATATATATATATATATATATATATATATATATATATATAATGGTAAAGGTTGGTTATTTAAATAACAGACATGTTTGTACATCACCGTTTTGTATTTTGCACTTTATTCACATCAGCTTCCTGCTGGTCAAAATGCAATTGTAGCAATAATGTCTTATTCTGGATATGACGTTGAAGATGCATTGGTTATTAATCAAGCATCAATCGATCGAGGTTTTGCTCGTGCTTGCGTTTATCGTCGGTCTGGTGTTCACCTCAAAATGCATGAAAATGCAGTTTACGATCGTTTAATGGGCCCTAGCATAGAGCGAGGTATGTAAACAGTAACCCTAAATGTTGCCTGATCGGTTATTTTTGTTGTATTCGATTCTCTTATCTCCTTTTATTTAAACTTCAGTTACCTCTGGTGATCATTACACGAAGAATGTGTTGAAATTTGCCAATAAACAAGCTTGCCACTACTATGAGTTGTCTCTCCTGTGTATTTTGGATATAAGTAGTTTATCACTTTGACAGTAGTGAAGGCATTGTTATTAAATATTATTTCTTATTGCAAGTTGTTTTAGTGAATACATTTTTCTTCTAAAATGTCACCATGTAGTGCTCGCTTATTACAAGTTTGCCATATTCATTCAACAACAACTAATTTTTAGCTCTAATCTGACGTATTAGTACCGAGATAATGGTTATTTGATTTTCCTTTGTTTTAACATGCTTTACTTGACTTGAAGACAGCCTGCTTGCAACATCACTTTTAACTTGTTAGTTCATATAATCGCTGAAACGATGTACCGGAATCATAAATGTTCCTCACATGATTTATTATTTTTCCATGACTTAAAAGAATCGTCAAGATTTCTAACTGTAAACTTTTTCTCATGATAATTTAAGCACTTGTTTCCATATGCTTGAGGTAGTTTTTTACGTTTCCATAAAGAAATAAGCATTTTTCAGCTCAATCTTATTTTTTGTATCAATGCTTTGAATTGTTTATACTCTTGCTGGCGTAGGAAGGAGGTCTATTCACTATTTGTGTTAATCGTTGGAAGATAAATTTTTCAACTATACTATGATACAAAGCATTATCGTCGACATTGTGTATATTCATCCCATGATTTCCTCTCTTTATCACTCTATGTTTGGTTCTACTTAGAAACCGGGGTTCTTCGTCGTGGAGACGAGGTGCTTCAGGCGGATGGAGTTGCGTACATTGGTGCTTGTGTTAACGACCGTCAAATTCTTATCAATAAAGAAATGCCCGTTGTTAGTTCAAATGCTGTATTGGATAATGCGGGATCTCTTAGTTTAAATGTGAATACACCTGAGAACGTGGTAAATCATACCTATTTTCAAGACCTATTTCAGAGTTTTCTTCCTAACGCTTAACTATTTATAAAGACCCTAATAGAGAATATATAATGCAAAATTCATTCATTGCTTTTATTTATATGACTAAAATATGCGGCAAGAACCCAGACGATGATCCTTACATATTTGATTTATTATTCAGAACGAAGTTGATGTATAGACTGCTAACTCATCATCAGTATAAAGGGTTTGTGAAGGTTTTTAAATGCTAGGCGGCACTTGAAGACCAGAAAACACATCCATCAACCTCCACAAACTCTCCTGTATTGATAATTGTCATGTACTCACACTAGTGACTAAATTTAAGGTTGAATTTCTAATTTTAATAAGAAGCTGCGACCAGTGAAGTTCAGTCGTATCAGATGTGAGAGTCACTCACCGAAAACAAACGAAAGTGATTGGGAGTCAGTTTGTATTTGTTTAAAAATCCACTGTCCATATTATAATAGTATCAAGGCTTGGAAGATTAGTGAATATTTTCAGTCTAAAAGAGCTCATGTGATACTTAAAACAGCAAATAAATTATTGTTCTTGTTTAACTATAAATGTATCTATAATTTTATTATCTGTAACAAGCTATTAATCTAATATGTACCATTTTTCAAAAGTAGTACTTTTCGTTATGATGAAATATTTCTGACGCCCAAACTCTTTTGATATTGTAAAGTATGAATGAAAAAAAACCCACAAAAATTAGTCTATGAATTTGCAAAGTTGATATCACCTCCTCTACTTGAACCGTTCTGGATTTAATGTGAATATTGTCAATCACCGTCAGTTATAATTTTGCGTGTAATTAATTTTTGTATTCAGGTATACTAGCTGACGAAAATCAACACCTTCCAGTTTATTAACGTATTTACATTTCCTTTGTTTATAATAAAAAACTAACATCTTTTCTAGTTAGTCCTATCGTATTCTTTTCATTTTCTTCATCTGGTAGACGGAATTCAAGCGTTGTCCTGTAGACTACAAAGGAATAGAGCCGTCCTATGTGGAAAAGGTTATGTTTTCCACATCGGAAGGCAACCAGGCCGTTGTTAAGATATTGTTGCGTCAAACTAGAAGACCCGAAGTTGGAGATAAGTTTTCCAGCCGCCACGGTCAAAAAGGAGTTGTTGGACTTATTGTTCGCCAAGAAGATTTGCCTTTTTCAATGAATGGTCTTACTCCCGACATTATAATGAATCCCCATGGATTCCCTAGTAGGATGACTGTAAGTAACTGCTTTATTCTATTGTTTCAAACTCTAGACACAAAGTTTACTGGGTTGCGATTTCTCATTTTGATTGTAAATTGCTAACATAGATGATGCTTAGAGCTCTTTACAAAGTGATGGGTATTCTAAAATGCTCTCTCTCAAATAAATAATGGAATTCGTTTCATATCAACATACAACTTGGCACAAATGTTCGTCAGACCAAGTTGCCGTACCGCACAAGCGCGACAAGATGATGAAATTAGCATTATGAATAGCCAAAGTCAAAATAATAATGATAATAATACGAATAACGGAATAAGCAATAAATAATGCTGCCTGAAAAGAAGAGATGAATTCGAGAACTAAAAATTTTGGAATCATATTAAAGCTCAAGACTTAGAGAAAGAGTCTAGAAGAATACATCCGAACATGCTTGCACGATTACTAAAAGTATCCATGAGACTCGGTGTTATATCATAGTTTTGGCCGAGTAGAAATGTGTTTACCACATTCACTCATCGTCAGATCGATTCAAAAAGAAATACTCATACAAATCCAGTCACTCATTTACAGTTTAAATCTGATGTATTAACACAAAGAACGGACATCATAAATATTCACTTTGAATACGTATGAGAGTAGTATGCTTAAACTTGTTTGTAAGATAGGCGTGAAGTCGAAGTTCAGCAAAAACAACGACTTGTCTGAAGAACGGTTATTTAGTGAACTAACATATATCGGATATAAACCTCAACTCGTGAAGTTTAAGGCAATTAACGCTTCTGAATATCTGAAAAGGAATTCCTATAACAATAAAATAATTACAACGTATGATAACGTAATGACAGCCGGTAGTTGTGTCCAATGTTAACAACAATTTATCAACGACGGAACAGGAACTAAGAGCAAACAAATATGGAACTTTAATACAATTAATCCCTTTCATAAATTTTTAAAGAACAATGAGAAGACGTAATTGATCTGCAAAATGTTATGTATTTGCGCCACACATTTCAAACAACCTGGCCACATATATACTTGTCAATGCATTTTATGCAAAATTAATAAAAGGTCAATTAAATAAAAATTCAAATAGACATAAGGTGATAATTGTAAGTGAAGGAGTGAGGAAATTAACGTAATGTTATTTGGTTTAACATTTATAAATATCCATGTATATTAGTGTAAAGCCTGATGATGACCTAACTGAAAACAATATTGTTCTCTTATATATGTTGTTCTAATTTTCACAATAGGGACCTTTAATATTTTAATTGATGTAAGCATTTTAGCATGTCGCACCACATTAAAACTAGAGTTACATTCAACACTTGGAAATCATCAAACACAAAATTGTTTACTGAATAAAAAGAAGTAGTTTAAATCAACAAGAAACGAGAGAAGTGGAAGGATAATAAAGACAACCAATGCAAATGAACTGAACATACGTTATTAAACTAGATAAATCCTTAGTATTAAAGAATGCGCATATTAAGATTTCCAAATGAAGTAATGTTTGTAAAATTATATCAACTGTATAATATCAAACAAAATAAATCTGATTCTCAATAACGTGAACATAAATACAAATTTTTACGCTCGAAACACTGATTATGTAATTTGTCATTTCTAGAAGTTACCTTTCAGTTTCATACATATATCTGTTACGATGTTGCATAGTATATTGAGTTCACGAAGATGGCTTAGGATTGTGTAATGCTGATTTGTCTTTTCACCGAAGTAGATATTGTTCAATCAAACTGAAGTAAATAATCTGTACATTCCGTTAAAAGTCGCTACCTGGGTATATTACGTATATCATCAAGTATAATAAATTTGTGTGATCTTAGGAAATCCACCATGTTTAATAACTATCGACTTATTTAGCAGCTGCTGATTAGCATGTATTTAATTTTCGTCCCATTTCCATTTCATAATTTCATGATCTACATTTAATTTCTAGGTGGGTAAATTGTTAGAAGTCTTGGGTAGCAAAGCCGGAGCAATCGAAGGAAAAATTCGGGACGGTTCGGCGTTTTCTGGGGATCCTGTTGAAGTCCTTTCACAAGTACTTATTGATCATGGCTATCATTATCTTGGCAAGGAAATCCTCTATTCTGGCGTTACTGGAGCCCCTCTTGAAGCATTCATTTACTTTGGGCCTGTTTATTACCAGCGGCTTAAGCATATGGTTATGGATAAGGTACGTGTTGACAAATGGAAATTTTAAGTTTTTTTTAACATTTCCATTTTGACTTTTATATGAATTGCAATGACTTACTCCATGGTCGGTTTCCTTTCCACTTTTTATTTCTCCTCTGATGTAGTTAAAATAATCAACTAGATTTATTGAAAACAGGTTAAGGACCTAATGAATAAAAGCCTCCGATATACTGAGTAGTTGTATCGAAACTCACCTTGATCACAAGAATGTTGATAACTGTATTTTTATTTTTTATTAATTGTTCCCGTCGTTTGAGGTTCTGGACTATTAGTATTTATGTTTGTACTTCGATAATATTTAGAAACACAAACTGAATTCGCATCACCATCTAATCGCATATAGTTTTGCTCAAATATCATACATTTTAATGCTTCTGAACTAGTTTATAACTAGTACGTAATCCAGAAATGTTTCAATCTAATACATTGAACAGATTAATGTGTAGAAGCTTGGCCTAGCTGCCCAATACAACTCTCGCAATGTTTATGGATTTAATTTGCTTTCCACTTACTGCATAAATTATATTCTTATTCTTTAACTATTGTACTATCACACTCAGGTACATGCTCGTTCTCGTGGTCCCGTCACAGCATTGACTAGACAGCCGACAGAGGGTCGTAGTAGAGAAGGAGGTCTACGAGTTGGTGAAATGGAACGAGACTGCTTTATTGCATACGGCACTTCACAGTTGCTATTGGAACGTCTCCTGCTTTCCAGTGATGCTTATGATGCGTGTGTATGTGAAAAATGTGGTTTGTTGGCTACATCACCTAACTGGTGTCAGTATTGTCGAAGTAGCCGTCAAGTTGTTACTGTCCGTATGCCATATGCCTGTAAGCTGCTTTTCCAAGAACTAATGTGCATGAGGATCCTGCCACGTCTTCGTTTAAGGACTGCATATCACAGCAGTATACACACGAAATCCTAGTGATTTATTATGTACCTTCAAATTAATTATTTTTATAATTCTTATGCATTTGTACAAAATAGGCTGTCACTGCTTAAATATGTTTTTTTTACTTTTATTTACTGCGAATTGATAATCAGTAAAAATCAAAGTGATTGACGACAATCTAAGCAGTTTTCCAACGATATAACAAATTTTAGATAAACCGAAAAAGGTTCATGTGTTCTGTATTGAAATATCTAAATACGTCGGTCTGTAAACATTTGACAAAAATAATATGATAACCGTAGACGAATTCTTGTTATTTTTTCCAAGTATTTGATTTTCTCGTTTACAAGATGCTAGTCTCATCATTTCTATTCAGATAACATTCCTCATCATGTAGGAATATTAAAACTATTTTAATAGGATTACCATTCATATTTCAATGTATTTTCTATAGAATGATTATCATTTGTATTGATCGAATGTAACAACTACTGGTTTTTTAAATCAAGTTTGTTGAAGGCGTACATCTTACTATTGATTTCATTTAGATTAACCTTAGTTATTACGTGAAAAACAACCAAGTGAGAACTCAAGAGAGTGACCAACCATGAACATACCTTCCTTACTTTTGCTATGACGCTGAGTAACAGGCTTATAATTGATTGTTACTTGCAGAAGTTAACATGTGGTGAGGATTAACAGGTCAAGATGTGACTTAGATTTGGGACAATGTATAGTATACGAAAAATGCATCAAAGTATTCACGAAGCTACAAACCTCTCAATTTTATTGTTCCGTTTCTGCAGCAGACAAAAATAATCTTACTTCTGATATTTAATTTGTAAGCTGCTTATTTATTTATGTTATAAAAACCACCGGGTAACCAGGGGATATGTGTAATAGTACCACGTTGAAAACTAATAGGTTTAATCCTATTTTCACTTATCAAACAATTTTAAACGATAAAATTCTCCATTCTCGTTACATTTATGAAATTATACAGAACAATACGTGAATAACTGTTGAACTTGACCATTTCAGGTCACGGATACAAGCATAGGCTATCATCAAGTTATCCTATATATAAAAAATATCTAAAATCTAACAACAAACTATCTGTGTTCGGGTCATCCCAATTTTTTTATACACATCTTTAATCTTTAGAATGAACTATTTCATTGTGGTGGTGTTTCGTTCTCTGAGCTGGATGTTTCGGTTGTGGAGCTTTCATTGTTCTTCTGAACAGCATCATCAGCACAAGCTTCAGATAGAATTGAAGTATTCGAATTTCTCCACGTTTGACCCGTAGCTTGTTCTGTTAACTTCGATCTTGATTGGTTGCTACTGAACTTCAAACTGTCGTTGTTTGCCTATGATTTTTTTGATTCGTAGGCAAACATAGGATTATGAAACAGATCAAAAGGGGAATACAAACAAAACAAAGGTGCAAACAACGACAGTTTGAAGTTCAGTAGCAACCAATCAAGATCGAAGTTAACAGAACAAGCTACAGGTCAAACGTGGAGAAATTCGAATACTTCAATTCTATCTGAAGCTTGTGCTGATGATGCTGTTCAGAAGAAAAATGAAAGCTTCACAACCAAAATATCCAGCTCAGAGAACGAAACACCACCATAATCATCCACCTCAGCTAC
Source organism: Schistosoma turkestanicum (assembly GCA_944470395.2). NCBI lineage: Eukaryota > Metazoa > Platyhelminthes > Trematoda > Strigeidida > Schistosomatidae > Schistosoma > Schistosoma turkestanicum. The sequence goes on along the minus strand of OX103979.1, from coordinate 13,903,420 downwards.
AAAGTTTCTGCACTGGTTACTAAGTATTGGTACGCTGATGAATATCATGTACTAAATTGCCAAATCAGAATTTCGATAATTACTTCTGGCACCCATTATTTCCTGCGTAACTTAATTTCTTAGACTTAACCATTTTACGCCTGACCTGCTCAGTCACCCCTTCAGCTAATACATCGTGAGTTCCTACTGGTTCGCTACTACAATAGTTGACTCAGAAAAGAAGTCAGCAGCCAGCTTTTATTTTATTATATTTCAAACACACAGCTTTATATACAGGGACATTAGACTACATCACACCTTAAACTGAAAAATCAGTTATACACAAGAATAAACTGTGAATAGGACAAGCTGTGAGTGACTAATTAGCAATAAAATAGGGATAATAAATAGTATAATAATAGTTATTGGATTCGATGAAAGCTTACGATAGACAGAAGATATAAACATGGTATTCCGATTAGCAGCATAAGAATATATATATCCACCAAGTAGTTCCCGGACTTACCGTTTTCCCAATCTTCGTTCTGGTCCATCGGTGGTAAAGGTATGTATTTCGACAGTATTTTTCGTGAATAGTCGTGGTCGATTCTTCAATGAAATCTTAGGCACTCACAGACAGCCTGTAGTTTTCAACACAGGTATATCATGTTCTCCCGATTATCAAGAGCCAAGAAAAATAATCATTTCAAGATTCTTCCAAACAAATGTACAAGCAGTTTAGTGTATGCCAACGTTAACTTTTAGTTTCCTATATTAGCACACCAAAATTAAAGTTTACCTGTATTTTTCTTGTTGCGTCGATCATTTTGTCTTTGACACAACTTGACGACTATAGTGAAATATGAACCTTATTAACAAATCACCTTGCTGGGTGGCTCGGTAATCCGTTCAGGGCGCCAGGTCTAGCTGGGAAGGCCCGTTTGCCGATTGTGGATTGTTTGGAGGGGTCTTGTTGATTCATAAGTGCCCTAACAAGGGCCACTGCTCGTGTGCGTGCTTTTTGGATGTCCACTTGTCTGCAGACCAATCTAGACAACATGTACGTTCCCGTATAGGGGGCAGGGGTGATCGCAATATTAGCTATTGTGACAATCCTTGTGTTGCTTAAAATGCAGCAGCGTGCATGTGCAGCAGGCATGCTGGTTAACCAAGAACCTTATGATAAAATAGTGGAATTACTCACGCTTATCACCCCTAATGTAGCATAAGCCGCTTACCAGCATTCTCCAACTAACTCTATCATGGGCCTTTTTGATTATTCATAAATATTTGTACGCGATCGACAGTCCGAGATTTCGATAAGACGATCTCATACATAAGAGGTCGTTGTTTAATATTATATCGTGAATCATGAAAAGTTCTAATGCCGTTGAGGAGTTTTAACCAAAGTAAGAAATCGATGCATTTTTGGAATATCAAGCAAACTAGAAATAGGAATATGGTTAACTCATTTTTATTGTGCGTCAAAACTGAGGACATGAACCTACATTTAGGGCATTTCTTATTTATTAGTCTTACTTGATATCAGTGAAACGATACTCTCTATGAACACTGGTACAGGTTTCGGTTATATACGGAAAATAAAACGCTACCTTTTACTAATAAATTGTATTCTGAGTGATAAATATTACGAAAACGCCTGTATATAACCTGGAACATATCCATAAGCTTCGAAGAACAAAAGCACGTATACCTCTAGCAATCACATTTACAGCTGCCGCTAAGATGCAACAAATCCTGCAGTAAATTATTCTGATCCATTTTGCTACACAAATTGCTAATTGGGTCCGACCACAGACCAACGCATAATAATGACTGGTTGGGAGTATAATCAAGTATTAAACGTATTTCGGACACTACATATTAGTAACATACGAGTTCACGAAAGCGGATAGTATCAAACTATTTCTCGCATTGTGGATATTAGCTATTTCATTTGAGTAAGATTAAGCTGTAGACAGTGTTAACTGAGCTTGCCGGTTACTACGATTTACTTCCTGATTTTTGCTCCGGACTCACTGGATGTAGCAAAACAGTAGTTGCCCTGGATAAGGTATTGATCCTGTGTTTGGTATGATGTGATTCTAGTCGCTTTATAGCTTGCCGATCAAGTATCCAGTCATGTTAATCGACCTAAAGGCGGCGTTTGACTCTGTTGACGTGAGGTTCTGTAGCAGTATGTCACTGAACAGGCTCAGTTCGAACACTGATAGAGGAATCAGAGCTTATGACAAACTGTCATCCGAGCTGGTTACTTCAAGTGTTGTTCGATTGGATTGTCCACCTTTGTCACTCATATTTAGGTTTGTCATTAACATGATTTTAGAGACGACACATTCACTGTCTGACTTGTCAGTAGTTGACCTACGAGTAGATACACTGGTCGACCTAGAATAGGCCGATGACATAGTTCTACTTCATGAAGACACTGTAAAAATACAGAATCTTCTGGCTACCCTAAGTAACAATGCAAGCAAGAGCCGGATGCGATTCTCCCGGTCGAAATGCAAAATGTTGCTTCAGGATTGACTTGCGTCGGCACCTCAACTAGTGATAAGGAGTGAAGCAGTTGAGCGTGTCGACCGCCTCACCTATCTTGGGATTTTCATCAGTGCTGATGGCCTGGTGACTGACGAAATCTCAGTACGGATACAGAAGGTTCGCCAACCTGCGTCACTTGTGGCGAAGGCGAGATATCCGTCTACTAAACAAAGAACGAGTCTACTGCGCAGTAATTCGCTCTGTCCAATTTTATGGCTGTGAAACATGCCAGTAAGAGTAGAGGACATCCGTTGGTTGCTTGTTTTCGATCATAGGTGTCTTCAAAGCATTTCTCGTATATCCTTAGATAACCGAGTAAGCAATGCTGTCGTTAGGAAACGAGTACTAGGTAGGAATGGCAGATCAATTGATGAAGTAGTGAAACTTCATCAGTTGAGGTGGTTGGGACATGTGTTACGAATGCCTAACAACCAACTGCCTCGACGAGCTATGTTTTGTGGTGTAGGAGTAGGTTGGAAGAAAGCTAGGGGCGGCCAAACCAAAAGATGGCACAAATCCATGAAGTCACTGACAGGTGGACTGAGTCATGTTGGTAGGTGAACAGTACCTGGTTGGGGTCCGCGAGACGAGTAAGAGTCTTAGAATAACATGGCTCAATATCGTTTACAATGGCATCCACTCTTTTTGTTTTCTCAAATTGTAAACTTTTTAATTCTTCATTACCTCTGCTTCTCGCTATTTAGATTTATTTCACTTATTTATACTCTTCCAACCTTAACCTTATCCATTATCGCTAATTGTTCTGCTATGGGATTTGAACTGACATTTCTGTCTCTGTGCTAATTTGGTATGGCAACTTGGACTAGTGTACGTACGTACCAGGTTCTACGTTTTAACTGACTGAGTGTCCAGTTTAGTTGTATGAAAATCTCGGTTACTAGCTATACTGAAGTAGGAAACCGTTAATATCCTCTCGTTATTGCACTGTGTTATTAAATCCTTCATTTTAATTCGGTAGTTACTTGTATTATCCAGCTGAACTCGTGTGATATTCTATTCAAAGAAACAGCTATAATGGGCATACGCATGAAGTCATCATCTCGTTATGAGAAGTGAAAATATATCTTTTTTCAGGATGGCATTGTTTGGGGAAGGGCTGGACAACTGTTTTATCTAAGTTTAGAACACTACAGAATTATGTACCCATTATTTCATTCAAATCTTTGAGCGAACAAAATCAGTCAGTGATTAGGGATCGACATTGGATGACGACCGTGGCATACTAGAAAATTGACTTTAGTGAGGCTTATATATCAACTCGATAAGTGCATCAGAATTTCAATGAATCTATAAACATGCAAATTCTGTCTCACTCCATAATACTCGTTAATTGCGTGCTCCAAAAGACATTAGCGAAATCTTGTTATGCAAACGGGTTTGGATGTATTTGTAAATAGTCTTTCAGAGACTTAGAGATCTGTGTAATTTAGTCCCACGTAGATTTCCACAATGTTTCGGCTGCATTTATTAATTTGCGACATATATCAGCTTGGTGTAATTATAGGCGTATAAGATTCTATGAAATAATTCAACATTTATTTCAAAAAGTCTAACAGATCGGAGGCGCAAAGATGAATATTCGCATTACTTTGGTGCTTCATCATCTATTCTCTCTTCACCTTTTTGCTAGTTGGTTTATTAATGCTAGATTCTCTACTGCACAGCATCAAAATAATTCTAAACCAAATATCTGTCGATTGTATAAAAGTAATCTGAGTGCAGTGCTTTAAAAATGTCCATTTAGTCAGGCCTTGAAGTATTATGCACAGACTTAATCTGTAATTGCGATATCATGGCGACAATGTTCGCCAAACAAATTCATAATTGTAATATAGTAAGTAAAAGAGATTCCCGAAAAATGTGCTCACTCTGTATCGGGAATAAATACATCAGTATCTTATTATTCACATCATCTACATCAAAGACTGATAAGGTATGCAGATGAACATAATATAATTATATTAAAGAAGATTTGTTAAACCTCACTCACAAAGAGACAATTTACAAACCAATACGATAACAAGTTGCTATATGAACGCTAAAGAACACTGTTAGAATAGGAACTTATATTACATCTTATGTACAGTATTATGTTACAAGTATTTACCTTTATTATTTAAAATCGAATTACATTTTCATATGTCCACAACCTTTCCCACGACGTGTTCTTACACTGGTTGCTAAATTTAGTCTGGCTTTACGTTTATTTGGACATTTGACTGATTCATCAACAATATCTGAAGCTGTCGAAACATTCGAAACTAAATCACTACATTTGGAATGTAGGAAACTGTGCAGTTTAGCCGCGCATTCACTAAGAATTAACAATTGGACAAACAGATTAAATTGAAATTGAACAGCATAAATTATTATTGAAACAGAAAATTTTATAGAACTAATCTTGATCAACAGTTCAAAAGTAAGCAAATGAACATCATTAAATTAAAACATAGTAAGAATTTATTTTCGAATTATAGTTAATTGAATCGATGAACACTGAAACACAGAAAATCCATTTCAATAAAGTTGCACTAAGTTAATTACGATGAATTAGTTTTGCATAAACCTTTACTGCTATTGTGGTGCTGTGGTGCGAACTACTTATAAGTAGTATATAGCGTGAGTGTCAACGTAAAGTCTGGTAGCATAATATGGTGGGAAGATCAAGAAAGGAAGAGTCAGAAAACAATGGAATTTGTATGAAACGCATGAAGAGTGACAATGGATTGATGTTTGGCAACAGGAACAGTCCAGTTCCATAGGATGAATTGATCTTTTGCAAATGAACGATTTACGATATGGTTTTCCGATTTTACTGAGTAACTCTGTAATTTTCGTTAAATACAATTCGGTTGCCTCCACCTGTGTTCTCATTCACTACATTTGGTGTCGCTGCCTGCTCGAAGGAAGGGGCTCCCGTGGCCGAAGGAGTTGCAGGACGGAGATTGGCGGAGCTTCCTGGAGGAGTTTGGGGCCACGGTGGAGCTGGTGGGGGCTTGGGGCGGAGTTGACGGTGCTGGGGACGCTGTGGGGAGGTGAGGCGAAGGCGGTGCACGACAGCCTGGACGGTGCCATCAAGGAGACGGCGTGGGAGACGGTCACCGGGCGGCTGATAATGGAGTTCGACAGCCCAGCGGACAGGGAGGAGGCGCCGCAGAGGTTCCGGTTGGCGCGGCTGTCGGCCGATGGTGACCTGTTGGTGCTTGCTGTGGAGCTCACCGGATTGCGCCGTGAGGAGTGGACGGGGCACAGTTTTTGGCGTCGCAATTTATCGAGTGTGTGCCTGCCGCCGTGTTCCAGCATCGGGAACTTGTAAACGCTACACGTTGGATAGATGCCGTATCCATTCCAGACCAGTGATCAAGAACGATGACCGAAGTGGTAATCCGGCATATTGTAGCGTGTCACCGAATACGGAAGGTGATATTGACTGACCAGGGGCTCTGTTTTGAAGGACTACGACGACAGCTTATTAAAAGGGGGGACGAGTGTGGTGCTGTGGTGCGAACTACTTATAAGTAGTATATAGCGTGAGTGTCAACGTAAAGTCTGGTAGCATAATATGGTGGGAAGATCAAGAAAGGAAGAGTCAGAAAACAATGGAATTTGTATGAAACGCATGAAGAGTGACAATGGATTGATGTTTGGCAACAGGAACAGTCCAGTTCCATAGGATGAATTGATCTTTTGCAAATGAACGATTTACGATATGGTTTTCCGATTTTACTGACTAACTCTGTAATTTTCGTCAAATACAATTCGGTTGCCTCCACCTGTGTTCTCATTCACTACACTATAAATGAAAATTTAAGATTGTTGAAAATGATATCACCGAAGGAATTTGAATATGATGATCATTACAGATTCGTACTGATCGTTTACGAATCAACAACAAACATGGCCGCCGCTACCTACAGAACGATATATCGCACTGAGCATGAATTTGTTATGACGAAACGCATGTTAGAGAAGTTATGACTGGTTTTTCAAATTATTATTAGTTATAATTCTGTTGTATAATTACTGAGCAACTAGATTACTACACTACTACATATTCCGTTTATCATAAGCGTTCGTTTAACTACTGTTTTTAATTTACTCCCAATTTATCATCTAGGCTTTTCAAGTTCCAATCGCTTTCTGGTTTGACCATGTATAATTATTTTTTTTTAATTTATGCTGTGATTTCTAGTCTATTTGTACATAAACTGCTACAGACATAGTGCAAGCTGGTTCGGATTTCTGGACTGAAGAGCAGGGCGTGGAAAGGGGTTGGCAAATAACGGACTATCAGGGACTGTCGACTCAAGGTCAGTCGTTCTACTTGGGCGTGTTATGGGTCGATTTCGAGACACTACGCTGTCAAAGTAATAGTAGATGCCAAAACGATCAAATTAAGATTACAATTCTGATTGGTAGCTTGGCACGTGATACTGGTCCATGGAATACAACTTGTGGCACAACTGACGTAATTAATGAATTTTTCTATATGGAGAATATTTTGAAAAAGCGAACAATCAGGCACAGAAAATGGATATACCTGCTATCTAAAATTTCTGTTAACCTTTCCATACTGCAGTCAACCAAATCGTATAACGAAGAGACGTGACTCATTATGCGCCGATAATTTTTCCATGATATACCAGGTAATTTCAATAGCATATCAACAGCTTCAACATTATGATCCTCTAAATGATCACCATCCTGAAAGAGTAAAGCATGAATGCAATGAAAATATACTGGATACTGATATGCGTGTGTGAATTGCTAAGAAACAGTGTTTTGAGTTAATGTGTTTAGATTTTCGATGAACGTCACGATCATCAATTACGCAGGGGAAAACGCATACCTGAGGAAGTTTTTCAACAGTTGGTTCCGGTCGACCAAGTTTGATCTCTGCAAACAATTCAGCAGTACAATATGGGGTCATACTCCAAAATATTCTCAAATTAGGGAAGTGAATAGTGAGCAAAACAAGTTTAGATAAAAGATGACGGGAATTGAATTCTGAACTTGGGTTAATTGCATGTCGCCCAGTATACAAGGAAAACCCAACTACTTCGTTCCCATGAAATCCTCTTGTACTTGCATGATTTAGACTACAAACTATATTAGAACAGAAAATTAATGTAAGAAGATACTATTGGATTATTCAAAAAATTATAAGAACTAGGTAGATTCAACGACATACTCACATAAAAGTTCATACTAAAAATCGCAAGTCGCACATTTTTACGACGGTGGGTCTGAATTTCTTTCACTAAACATTCTGTAATTATCATAATACATAGTAGTACCTAAGTAGTGTTGTGGATTATTACTTCATTCAATCAGTTTAAAATCAATAGATTACAGATAGCAAACACGATTCATGTGCCGAGGTTTAAGAATTGAGATAACTTTTACCAAATGCCGTGCAATTCACATATTGTACGCAGGAATAACTACTCAATATTAAAGGCATGTTTTGAAGAGGGAAAAGAAGAAAGATTTTTATCACGGTAATCGCCAAACACTGAAACGATACAGAATATCAGATAAATTAATCAGAATAAAACAATGATCCTGTCCATGTTTTCAGGAGCTCAATAAGTTAGTTTGACCATTCATAAGTCGAAAGATAAGAGTTACTAACTAATTATATAGGATTATTGCATCAGGATGATAAAATAGCAAATACATTAGTGTAATGATAAGGAGTCACTAGTGGAGGCAAAAAAGATATGCAGCTCTTAACAGTTTCCAGAAACTTTGCAATCGGTACGGTCAATCGGAAATATTGACCAAAACAGTGGAACTTAAGCCACTGACTAAATTTCAGTCTGTATAACCAACCAACTATAGGTCTTCACATAATAAGCGTCATTGCGAAATCTAGTAAATAGACAGACACTAAGTTATTCTGCTGTCAGAATAGCTAAAACACATAATGATTACCTTTGTTAGGCATAGAAAATTCAATAAGGAGAACTGGATTTGCATAATGACGTGACATTGCAGTAGCTTGATGAAATAGTCGTCCAGAGTTAAGAGAGCCGATAAGATCGCTGACAGATTTCCTTTCAACACATAAATGCGGAGCAAGAATATAATCTGCAATGCTTAAAGTCATAGGTTCTACCTAGTTGTATATACAAAAGTAAACAAATAGGATAACTTGGGTCCATTCATTTCCTTCAGAAAGAATAAATCAAACGATTATGTTAGATCAATAAATATGAGTGCAAAAACTAATACTTCGAGATAGTCCTAGTTCAATGACAAATAATCGCTTTATAGAAAAGATTTCGTGAAATAATAATATAAATAATTCCAGTTGCATTTGGAACGTGCAAATCCAATTTCACAAAATAATAGAAATTCAGTAACGGAAAATTATAAAGGACTCAAATTGCTTTCAATCAGTTGTCACATGTACAGCAAAAGCTCGGTCGTTATATGGTATGAAATATGTCACAAAATTTGTCTGAAACCACGTAAATTAAGTATTTTTGATGTTTTCTTACTTCTCATAGAAAAAACGCTTATACGAAAAATTCTAAACAAAACATTTTTTATATCTTAGAGAATCGGTATTTAGAGGTTGTGCATATATATGGTTAGTGTGTAATCATTTTACTATCTCCCAGCGTAACTAACAAGTAATGCGAAGATGATTGTATGTCAGAGTCAAACTGCTGACTATTATAAGTGGAAATTGAGTAATATACAAATTAATTTCAAATCCTTCTTGAGTTTTTGATTTTATTAGTGAATAGCTAGTTACTTCGTCCATCACATTCTGAAACTTTCAGTGAATATTTAGTAATGACTTACATACTCAAACTTGTTTTTAAATCAGTAATTTGGCAATTCTGAATTCGTAACTATTTAGCCATAAGCTGACATGGAACAATCTTGGATTTACGAATACTTAAATATTCAGTGATGACGATTCGCTAATGAGACCTACTACTTAGAACTTGCACTGGTGATGGCAACTTTCTATACGAAATCAGATAAAAGCCATGCAACACAAATAACAGAACTAAACCAAGTGTGAAATAAAGGTAGATTTCTTACTTTTAATCCTTTTCTGTGTAAAAGCGCAGGTAACTCACTGCGAAATTCACGCATATCTACGATCACACGAGATACTGCTTGATTATTGTCTGGGTTTAGTTTTCCATACGGTATTGTTGCATCTTTTGGTATAACGATAGTGCTACTTAGTTGAATAAGCGATTCAAACGCTTCTTTTTCCTTCAAAAGCAAGAAAAAATTATGCATATAGTTTAATTTCTTATTGTTCAGTCATTCAGGTATAATTTTTAATACACATAATAAAGGGGTCTGAAACATGGCTGGTGACTATAGAATAGAATGAGAGGGACTTATCATAAAAAATTTAAAATCGAGTTGCAGAAATTTGACTGATATCATCTTCCAAGAAAACAAGTAAGTTAAACACATCGTAGTAACCACATGGTAAAAAATATTGCTCTAAATTTGAAAATAAGGTATTTCAGTTGAAATTGCAAAGAGTTTCCGGTCTCTGTTTATGTACACTACAGTGAAACTGAATTGAATAGGAGGCATTCTGGAGAGGTGAGAATTGAGAATAAGTGAAAGGCAACCTCGAACGCTACGGCTCGAACATTAGGATGCATCACAAACCTAAAGGTGGACGTGACAGCAGTGTTCAGAATGTACGTCTGCTATAACAAATCGTGAGGTAATGTATGGATAAAAAGGTTTAATCATTACTCAGCATATATATATATATATATATATATATATATATATATATATATATGAATAACAGCACATGAGATAATGCAATTAGTCAGGAAGTGATACCATTCATATCATATCAAGATACCTTCAAACACTTCAATACATACTTTTCGGCTAGAGGAATTTATATTATGCAATATATAAGAGAAAATGTTTTTCAGTGATTGAATAGACCAGTTAATTTTACTGATAATATTGTTTTTCTTTACACTGATGTATTTTACCACACTATTTTCTTATCTATAATATTTAAACAACCATTTGCGATCAAATCGGTTACCGTTAGATGCCCTGATCAGCAGATCAAAGTTCTCTCAGTTTCAGGATTTTGACCATATTCATACTCAATATTATTTTGAAAGTCATTTAATCCTTTACTGTACGAAAGGAACAATCAAAGTAGGAAAAATCAAGTTTACATGTAGCTTCGCAACTAGACATGTTACACAGTTAAGTGCATGAAGAAGGACTGTTAGATCTTATGATGTGCTTTTATCTAAATGGAAGGTACATTGCATGTTTTAAAAATTCATTTTACTGTGAAAAGTCACTAGTGATATCTTGCTATATCGAGTGTACTCCCAGGCACCTTAACCAACGAATGAGTGAACATCTCCCAGCATGGTTTATGAAGGGCCAGTTAAAAACAATACGCAGTTCTATCTTAGCACACCTGGTCGATAGTGGTCATATTGTAGATAAGTCTAGATCTTTTCGAGTGATCTATCGTATACCTCCATCATTTCCCAACGGAGTTCGATCCCGCCTCCTACACATAGCAGAAGCCATAGGAATTCGTACATTCAACCATAATTTATGTGCTTCGAAGAAATTCGTGACACTCCTATCTCTTCCGTGGCCGGATATGACATCACTAACGTTAAAATTTCTTTTGTTTAAATTTTATTTTGTTAATATTAGCATTATTTTCACATCCTGTATTGGTTGGTAATTCTCTGCTTCTTCCCGTTTACATTCTTCACTATATAATTATGTAAAAACTTCTTATTACGCAATGGTTTTAATGTTTTGTAATGATCATTTTAAGTCTATTTTTCCACGTTTGACCTACTGTTGATAAAACTTTTGTTATCGTATTTTATTTGTCTTACTACTATCAGTACACCTGTCTTCCTATTATCAACTTGTACTTTTGCCTATTATGTGTAGTGACGTAATCTATTTCATTTCATTGTGATCACTGACTCAAATTGCCTTGATTGGTTTAACATTTCCATATAAATATCCATGTATATTAGAGTAAAGCCTGATGACGATCTAATCGAAAACAATATTGTTCGCTTATACATGTTGTTCTAATTTGCACATTGGGAATCTTTAGTACAAAATTAATAAACATGTACACACCTATAATAAAAAATAGTTCACTTGAAAATCAACGTACTTTTCGTAAACTTGTTAAATATCGTTGTTCTTCAACAGAATTTTCATACAGTACAAAATATATTTTCAATGAAGGAAACGGACTCTCAAACTCTCCAACCATATTTGAAGATTCATTTTTCGAGAAGTGCTGAATAACACGACGTGCATTGTACACTTCTAATTCTCTGACCCACGATACTTTAGGTTCATATAGTATCACATAAATAGGTTGGAGTATATCTAGAACATATGATAACCGATAACCGTATTGTTGTACAAATAAATCAGACTCATCTTGGTTATCTTTTGTTGCTCCAGAAAACTGACCATTTTCATCACCTGAAAATGTTGGTGCTGCACGTATAATAACTCTATGTGAATTAGACATCTTTGTATTGGATGACATCAATAAACTAGGATGAATGCTAATTTCATGACATCCTAATGGCAAATGATTAGTGTTGTCGGTGATTTTCTCAGTATTTTCTATATTACAATCTTCATCTGATGAAGATGAACTGTCATTATCATCTTCACACAATTCATTAAATTTATTCTGTTTGTAAATTTGTGTTAGAGTAGTTACGGATGATTCTTCCGAAGATTTTGGATTCCTCGATTTAGGAGGCTATTTTGTAGTTTTTTTTATTAAGAGAAATCAAGAGAGAAGAAACCAAGTAATTGAAATGATAATTTACAGGGACTTAAACAAACTGAGAAATAAAATAAGAACAATTGTAAATGTTAGCCAAAAAAGTAAACGATGAACAAACACTGAATCTCATATAAACATTATCACTGATACTTTGTGTTACGATATGTAATGTCCCAAACCTGAATGTGATGGGCACCAACTACAGCCCCACGCTCAAACGAGCAGCTACCTGAACGAAAAGCAAGAACGGAAGTCTGTTTGGCTATTGAACAATATGTACAAATCTCCTTAAAAATAAATCCATTTCTTGAGTAATAATGTGAATTCATTCTTTAAGACATTGCTGATTGGTCACTTTTGATTCGCGTACTATATCAGTTTGTTGGGATTAGTTCAATTTGAAGATAGCTTTTAATACCTATATCAACATTGACTGGAAAACTGTTGAAAGCCATCATGGATCATTGTAGGAGTGTCTCGCTTTTTGTTTGAATCTTCAGAAACTTATAGTCGTAACATAATTGCTATATTAAAACAACCAGTTCTTCAGGTTAGAATTTGTGCAACTCAATCGGGCCAATGCACTATAAACAAATGAAAACAAAAGCATAACCATGTTTTCTGGTCTTAGGAACAATTTGCGAAATTTCTAATTAGGTATAATTTTAAAGTTGCGATTCTAATCTTATATTTACCAAAAAACACAGCATTTCAAATCCTGATTAGGTAGTGATCCGTATCGTTTTGTTTATTCTTTAATGTTAACCAAATCTTACTCTGTGGTACACCCTACTTGACACTATCTATTAGTCATCGGTAAGACGTTTTTGTAATCAGAGAGTAATGGGTAGCAATAAGTGGATAACCAAAATACATGGCTTTCTGCTATCCGTTTCCAATTATCCAGAAGACTAAATCAAACGAAGGAACAAAATACACATGTACATGAAGTTAATGCTGATGATCTTATCCAAAATGATAATGAACTGTACAATAAAACCACCGAATTCAGAGCACTCAACAATACCGAAAGCATTCAACTAAGTCGTAAATCAGCATTATTATATACATATCATCATCAACAGCAACGTAGAACTTTGTATGTACGTACATCAGTTCAAGTTGTCATATATATATATATATATATATATATATATATATATATATATATATATATATATTGTATACTGAATATATTACCTTCTGTACTCTTTTATGTGGCTGTAATTCGGGTAAATCTGAATTTTGAACAAGAAATTTCTTAACAGAACGCATTCCACGTCGTAAATAACGTCCAAGGCATCTTGCCGTATTTTCCCGACTGACCAGGATTAATATGGTACTATTTAATGTTCGATCAGTTGCCTTGGTACAGATTTCTTTTAATAGTTCAACAAGCGCTATCCATTTTGGACTAATCTCAACATTTAGTAATTCTATAAAAATATAAGTTAAGAAGAGACGGACTGAAAAAATTATATCCTATGACGGTTTTTGCTACGATATAAAAAAGTAATTTGATCTTCCCTCAATTATACTGTGAATTACTAGACTTTGCATGAAATTTAAAACAGAAAGAGGTGAACTATTGAAAAGTTGTTTGAAAACTACAGCTTTCTGGTTGAAATAGCACAGCCAGTAGACTGACTTAACAGGACCTAATCAATCGACCAATCAATGAACAGTAACGCAGAACTTCGTACACTGGTACATCAATTAAAGTTGCCATACTACATTAGCAGAGATATCTAATTGCCAATCCAAATCCCATAGTGGTGGAGACAGTAGAAGTACTACTGATAATCGAGAAGGTTAGGGTTCCATGATATTATTCAAGAAGTATAGTTCAGTGAGATAACTTTGGGAAGGGAAAGTTAGAGGTGATGACGAATTTAGAAGGTTTTGATTTGAGAGAACAAAAAGAATGAATGCACATGCACCAGTGCAAAGGATTTTGAGCCATGTCATCCAGGGTCTCTATTAATCGATTATTATCATCTCGCGGGCCCAAACCAGGTAGCCTACATCTACGAACATGACTCAGTCCACTTGTTAGTGACTACATGTCTTTCCTAAGTCCAGTTAGATGCAAACGTATGCGCGCGCACTAGGGCATGATCTGAATCTAAACATGTCCCCCAGAACGAGCGACAGTCCTCTATCGAACCTCTCCGTCGGTGGCTGATGGCAATGTGATTTGGTTGGGTCCAACGTTGAGACGACTTTGGGGGAAGCCAGGTCAAAAGAAGTTTTTCCTTATTCTTAAAGTTGGTGTTTGCTAGAAATAGGTGGTAATCTGAGCATAGTTACAGCAGACGATCGCCATTATCTGTTCTTCGAGCCGTGATACCATAAGATCCACCCAGGTGCCTTTCCTTTTCACTTAGTCTTCCTACTTGAACAGTGAATTCACCAGCCATTATTACTACATCAGAGTGCCTAACGTTTTGGAGGAGGCCCGAAAGCTTTCTGTAAAACTCATCTTTCACCTCGTCTGAACTGCTATCAGTGGGAGCGTAACCAGATACGACGAAGAGGTAACGGCGAGTGTCCCTATCTTTCCGAGTCCTTACTGTCCCGTTCAGTCGGACAGCGCACAAGCGACTATCTACTGGGATCCAGTCTAGGAGAGCTAGTTCTGCCCTCTTACTCGATGCTATACCTACACCAGTGAGACCCCGGGAAGCAGTATCAGGGCTACTGGATATGCGAAGAGTAAATTTGGCTGCTTCTTTGTTTTGACAAGGTGAAACCAAATTGATGATTTCAATAGCATCCTGTATGCGCGTTTCGGAGACACAGCATACATCGAGGGCGCGAGATTCCAAAGTCCTAGCTAAGGAAGCCTGTTGCTTTATTTGACACAATGTCCGGACATTAAATGCTACAACATGTAGTCGAGAACGAGGTTTCAAGAGACCAGGAATAACGTTTCGTGAACTCGCATCGTTTGCATCAGCTATACAGAATGATAAGGGAATGTGAGAAGAGATAGTCGTGAAGATAAGAGAAATGTTAGGTGATGTAGGAAGAATTTGTTTGTAATCAATTTTGTCTCGCGTGCTGTTACGAGTATGAGGGTGGTTGTCACTTCCCGGCTGCCCACACCGTGGAAGGTTGTTTCTTAAGGAACCTGAAAAGGAACCTCTTTGTTTTCTCCCAAATTCCAATTTTCTGAGTTACTCATCACTTCTGTCTTTCTCTTTCTAAATTTATATCACTGAATTATACTTCTTGAATAATTTATTCGATCCCTAATCTTCTCCATAACCGCTAATGTTTTTACGATCTCTATTACAATGAGGTTTGAATTGACAATTGCCTCTGTGTGCTGTGGTATGGCGACATGAACTTCTGAACGTATGTACGACATTCTACGTTGTAACTGACTAACTTATTGACCTCTGAATGGTAGGTTAGTCAAGGCTTGGCTTTTGGTTGTCGAAAACATAGTATGTCTTATGATTTAGCTGCTTTTCCAGGTATTTATAAACTTTAGCGGATAACAGTTATTCATCAGTTTCAGTTAAGAGCTTCACGTTTCGCTCAATAGTATCGCTGATGCAAATACAATTGGTCCAAGTGAATAAGCACTCGATTAATCCAAGTTTGCACTGGACTGAACAATGACTTCCTATGTTGGCTTCCCATATGCAGAACGTTTGATGCAACAATCGTCTCTCCTACTAATTAGTATGTCTTGAAAAGGGAGCCGGTTATCCATCTCTTCTCCGCATGTAAGACTAACATGTTGAGATCCTTTAACAAAAGGTTCACATTTATCACTTATGACTATCACATCATCCACGTACTGCTTATACGAACACATTTTTGAATAGAGTTTTCAGCTAGATTTTCCACACGTCGTCAGACAATGGTCCGAAAGAACTACCTATAACTACAGCTTCAATCTGTCGAAAATGCTCCTCTAAATAAGTGGATTTCACACTGTCAATAAATGACAATATAAATCTTAGAGGTTGTAAAAGAAATGATAGTGGAATGCTATTTAATGAAATTTAGTCACAACAAGTATCAATAGTTTTCCTAAGAAGTACATCTGTAAATAAATAAATATTTGAATACCTGAAAACTGCTAAATCCATATGAAAATCATTAGTTGACAAGGCATAAACAAATATCAACAAAAAAGTTAACGGTGGTTCGGAAAAATATGACAACATACTTTTGCTGTAATCAGAATACACACGAGATCTTGCAGATGCTAAAAGACGGTCAGCTTGATCCATCAAAAACCAACTCGGACAACCTCTTATAGCAGCTCTCCTTGAATTTATTTCACTCTTTTGAGTCACGCCTAAACTTGATAAAGCTGCTTGACGTAAACCTTCCATATTTGTTAAAAAGTTGACAGCATCACCTTCAATTAAAAGTCGTAGCAAACGCCTCAGGTTGGCAATATCTCCGATAAGACGTCGACTGGCCGAACTGAGCTGATTCCACAAAGGATCAACGTATAACGAGATCTTATTTGATTGGATAAAAAGAAAGAAATATAGGTAGCTGACAGATGGTTTTTTTAATTTTTTAGGCACAGAATTACATGTTGAAAATGGAGCTGTGACAATGAAACAACAAGATTTTGTAAGCTTAGTTTACGAAAAATTGCCATTATTAATAATCAACGATCACCTTTAAGAATTACTTGACTTATGATCCAAAGAGTCTTTCGCCAAACAGATATATCTGATCTAACATAATGTGATCGAGTCGCAAGCTTCTGAATTTACTTTAATACTGTACGTTGATTTGTCCACTGTTTGACTTCAACTCACTTGAAAGTGATTGGCTACTGAGATTTTATTACCACTATGGAAAAGTCAGTTTGACTGTCGTGACTGTTTTACAAAATGAATAACTACTCATAGTTTGGTAAAGAGAATTTAGATCTCGATACCATTGTTCAGACCAAACTTGATCATAGAAATGATTGGATTATTTATAACAGTAAGCAATGATGTACTATTAGAAAGACTGAGAGTCGCAAAAAAACATTACTAAGTAACGCAGGACTCAATGCTATACCTATGGTTGGAAGAGCTATAGGAAATCTGAAGCGAGGGAGAGCAGCAGGACCTGACGGGTTTACCCCTGGGATCCAGTTTTAGCAGTCAGATTGACTAAGAACATAATCCTATATGACTGATGTCAGTCACTGATAATCGCAATTTATAAGAAACGACAAGTCCTCTTGTGACAATCACAGAGGAATCGGTCTAACTAATATAGTTTCTAAAAAATAGGCTTCAATAATCAATCCTCCAACGCTTGACAAAAGCTCGTGAAAATCAGACTGGAGAAAACCGGGCTGGTTTCTAATCTGGACGTGGTTGTTTAGACCACATCTTCATACTACATCAGGTCCCAGAACAAAGACAAACATTTAGGCATCCGAAAATAGTTGTCTTCCGTGACCTTAGGGCGACATTAAACTCTGTTGATCCTGAGGTTTTGTAGCAGTGTCTGTCATTGAAATGTGTACCAAAGAAGTACAATAACCGCATACAAGCTCTCTACTCGAACACCACTGGTCGAATTAGAGCTTACGGCGAACTGTCATCGGAATTATTTACTTCAAGTGGTGTCCATCAGGGATGTCCACTTTCCCCATTCTTGTCTAGATTTGTTATAGACATGCTTTTACAGACAACATTACCTTCATCTGACTTTTCAGCAGTGAACTTTCTACCAGGAGATCCACTGGTTGACATAGTTCTACTTGGTGAAGACACTGACAAAATGCAGTGTCTCTTGACTTCCCTAAGCAACAATTCAAGTATGTTCGGGATACGATTCTACCCCTCGAAATGCAAATTGTTGCTTCAAGATTGGCTTGCATCGGCACCTGAACTAGTTAGTGATAGAGGGTGAATCAGTTGAGCGTGTTGACCGCTTCACTTATCTCAGCAATCTCATCAATGCTGAGGGCCTGATGGCCGACAAAATCTCAGCACGGATACAGAAGGCTCGATCGGTTTTTATCAACTTGCGTCACTTGTGATGTAGCAGAGATATCCGTTTGCTAACGAAACGAGTCTACTGCGAAGTAGTTCTCTCCGTCATGCTTTATGGTTGTGGAACATGGCCGTTTAGAGTAGAGGTTTTCCGTAGGTTACTAGTCTTCGATCATCGGTGTCTCCAAAGCATTGCTCGAGTATCATGGGACAACCGAGTAAGCAATGCTATCGTTAGGAAACGAGTTCTAGGTAAGGATAGCGGATCAGTAGATGGAGTATTGAAAGTTAGGGGTGGCCAAACCGAAACATGGCACAAATCCATGAAGTCACTGACAAGTGGACTGAGTCATGTTGGTAGGCAGGCTACCTGGTTTGGGCCCGCAAGATGATAGTAATCGATTATTAGAGACCCTGAGTGACATGGCACAAAATCATTTGAAATAGATTCTGAATTCGTCATCACCTCTACCTTTCCCTTTCTAAAGTTATCTCACTGAACTATACTTCTTGAATAATATCATGGAACTCTAATCTTCTCGATTACCAGTAATACTTCTACTGCTTTACCACTATGGGATTTGAACTGACGATTGCGCTGAATCATAAACCAGTAGAATAAAATTTAGAACTAATGTAATTAACATGTCGCATAAGGTCCTCAAAGCACCCACTCACTTTGATCTGATATTTCACAGGTATCCACTAGTTTTCTAGACTCACTTAAGAATTTAAAAAGCGGTAATTTACTTCAAATATCCACGAAATGTTGACTGCATAGTTCTAAAGACCACACTTAGAAAATTTGAAATATATAAAACAACGGACTATTTACGACTTACAAGATTGTCGAAATTCGGTAACAAAGCTTTTTCTAAGGTAAGATCATCCGTACTTAGTGTTGGGTTTTGATCGCATAATTCTTTTAATGACGCCTTCATAAGATCAAGTATACACGACTGACAAATAACCATTTCTGAAGTCAACTTTACCTGATAAAACAAAAATTACGTACGAAAATTAACTAATAAATTCCTACAGATGATAAAACAACTGTAATTACAAGACAAATACAATGTAAAATCTCCGAAGTCAAAGTTTATCAATAATTAGACCACAAAGATACTACCAAAATGCACAAATACACTGATTCATTTAATTTACAAATGGAATTGCTAGTGTGCATACGTTCGCACTACAAAATTTTACAATAATATTTATAGTACAAAATCTTACGCGAACTTCTTCCACATCAGGTTGGTTTTCGTTTAGACAAGAAACAACCTGCAGGTTGAATCTTGGCCAAAGAACAAGCTTTGTAATACCCAGTTGCAACATAATCCTTTCTGCATGATTGTAGCCAGAGGTCAAAGATAACGAATTGTCACTGAAAGCCTTGATAAACAACTGAGGGTTGCGTTCTCTGAGGAGCTGAATAGCGAAACTATCTTGACATGCCTCATGCAATTCATGTGCCCGAAGAATTAAGACACCGGAAACCAAAGAAGCAGGCATTCTTTCCATCAGTAAATCCACAACTAATATGCGAGAACTGACAAATACCACACCACCTCGCTTGTAAATTGCCTCACGCTCCTTATTATTTACCTCAGCAGTAATAATCCCAGGAGACTGAATTATTCCATTCTTTTTCAGTATACCTGTTAAAAAACGAGCTTCCGGAAGACGATAGTTCGAAACAAGCACTAAGTTGTGAGGATCTGAATGTAATCTAATTGTATTATAAATAATTGCATCCATTCCCAAACCATCAGCAAGCACTAACAATGAGCTCTCGTGGTGAATGTCGACGAGAATAGAAGCCTCGTACTCAAGCAGTTCATACATTAATGACTAAAATAAAACAAAGATAAGTTATTGAAATAACAACTATTTCTTTAAAAAGTTTTATTGTATGCATCATAAAAAGCAGTGTGTAATTCTTATTAGTCTAAATAGTCTACACTTATATGAGCATAGAGGAGAAACACAAACAAAAAGAAACTAAAAAAAATAAGGTAGTGAGCCAACGAGTAATAACCAAGCGAGAAAAGTAAAGGAAATTTTAACACAGAATAAAAATTAATGAATTTACAGATATTTGATATTCACAGGAAGACAGAAATTGAATCCATATCAAACATGACCACTTAATATGCGTTTCTTGTAAATATAGTTAGTCAGCTTGGCTTCAGTCATTACTTGGACTGGTGGTTAGTTCCTCACACAATGACGCATTGTGCTAATGTAGATATTCCTTCTTTGTGCCTCAACTCTAACTACTATTGCAGGTCAGGGTATATGAAGGTCCAGGATGTAAATATCTTAACTGAGTGAGTAGTGTAAGGAATTACAAATACTCAGGGTTTGATCCATAAGATGATAGCAAACATTAGTTAAGGACCCGAAGTCACGTGTTTTCATATCAACTGGATGGATGCGAATCCACTTGCATTCTGTTATGGCAGAACGGAGATTGAAGGGACGGTAACTCTCAGGATTAATTTATGGACCATTATTACATATAACCTCATTGTAACTAGATGATTATTTACATATATATGCCCCCAAATGCCCTGGGTATGGTCAAGAGTGACGACAGTCTGCTCTCTCCCGAAATACTCTCACATGACTACACGTATACAGCCACCGGTAGGCAAGGCCTACTCATTACCTTTTCGTGGTGATGTTCTTTACAAAATCAAGGGCGAAAAACAAATATCCGGAGCCTAAACCAAGTTGGTCAGTACGCAGAACCGACCTAGGTGAGTTGGAAAAACCAGATTACAAACCAATGTTGCACTTGAGCTTCAGGATCCTTTCTAGTTTCACTCTAAGACCCAGGTGAAAGGCCTCACCAAAGCTTATACTGAGGTTCATTAAAATTACATTAAAAATATATTTATCCTTTGCTGGAATAGCTGCTACCATAACGTGGTGATCGAGATTACCTATCGTGATGATCCAACCAGACTATACTGATCAGAATAGACGTTCCCTTAGGTCCTACCATGCCAGGCAGGTTGAGTGGAGAATGGTAAGACCAAATGCAGCAAATTAAAGTCTGAGAGCGAATTCGAGCAGCTGGCTGCAGAGGGGTGTGACGGCAGTAGTGTTTCCTTCGGAAAACCAGCGCCTGTATTGATGCTGCTTTCTATTAACAGACGGAAGAAGTTAGAAAAGGTAGACCCTAAAAATGTCACCCCACGGATTTTCGTCTCCGGCAATAGGGCCTTTTGAAGAGCGGAACTACCACTTTGAAAACTCCCCATAAAAATACCAAGCGCGAAAGACCCCAAGTGGTTATCCCTTGGGCTTTGCGGTCACACTCCCATGTCGCTAAGACCAACGCTAACGCAGCTTCCTTTCTAGGTTCCTTAGGGAGAAATACGCTTTCACGGTGCAGATAAGTGGGAAGTGACATCCACATTCACACCCCTAAGGACAAACGAGATCAACTAGTTCATGATCAAATCCTTCTCTAGCCTCTTAATAACTTCCTTATCCACACGACTAACCCTTTTCTTGTACTTTTATCAACTGGCACCGCTAATGTTAACAATTTAAGCACACGAAATGTCATTCCCGGCTTCCTGAAACTCCGCTCTAAGCTGCAATACTTATTTTTACTTACTTACACCTGTTACCCCTAATGGAGCATAAGCCGCCAACCAGCGAATTATTTTTCTGGTTAGTGTGTTTTTAGCAAATTGTATTTCCGCTGGATGAGGTCACTAACCCCATGCCCAACTCTCATCCTTTATCTGGGCTTTGAACCGGCGGTAACCCTAAAAGGGCTCCATGAGGAGTCGCTCTAAACTATATATTAGGGTTTTTAATGTTCGTACCTTGTTCCAAATAGAACAACAGGCGTCCTTAGCTAGGACTTTAGAATCTCGCCCCATAGATGTATTCTGCGTCTCCAAAACGCGCATACAGAATCTGAGTACAGACATTTATTTGATCTCAACTTGCCAACATTGTGACTTACACTCCGCGTATCTAAAAGCTGGTGACTTCATTGATCGAGTACGTTTAGATTCATATTATGCTTTAGTACCTATTCGCCTGCGGTTTAATGAAGCACAGCAAGTCCCTCAGAGTTCTACTTAACGATAAAAAAAGCCAAGAGTACATTTCGAGAGCAACTAGAAAAACAGTTAGAGGGACATGTAAGTAATGCCTTCCCCAATGTTGTGGAAACAGCAGTGATATCTGCCAGTAAGTTAAGCCAAAAGGTACGGGAGCAGCAATGAATTTCAGTAGTATCTACTGAACTGATAGATGCTTGGAAACTCATCCCATCTGGCTCTGAACACGGTGAGCAGAGGTGGCTGCTTAAACACAGTCTGATAAAATGCCTAAGCAGTGATCACGAACAGTGGTGGATAGCGAAAGAAAAAGGGTTGTAAAAAGCAGCGGCGATAGGTCACAGTAGACAACTATTCCGACTTATCAGAGGAACAGGTACTAGGAATCTGAATGTTAGCAAGACTCTCTTGGAAAATTATGAGACTATAATTCTCAATCCAAGAGATTTGATCGATGGGCAGAACATTTTATGGACAGCTCAACTGACCTTCAGTTACCTACCATTTCTATTCAACCTGAATAGTAAGTCCCCTAACTTTAAGAGGTTGAAAGGCTTTAGGCAATCTAAGGTGAGGGAGAACAGCAGGTCCCGATGGATTGTCCCTTGAAATCTTTAAAGATAGTGGTCCACTTTTAGCAGTTAGGTTGACAGATCTGAGATAGAATTTGTGAACTGGACGTAACTACATCTGACAGGTCTCAATCACTGTAAGACAATCGTAACCGGTGGTTACAGACTCTGGATGACATGGCTCAAAATCGCTTGCACTTAATATCCTCTCAAATTCTCAAGACCTGTTTTCTCCTTTTGAATTTATCCCACTGAGGTATACTTCTCAAAATTTTTTATTACGGCTAGTACTGCTATTATCACTGCCACTACGAGGAAAATCCATCTATCTGTTTTAATGTGGTATGGACACTTGAATTGATGTACGTACGTAACAAGTTCTTTGTTGGCTGTTGACTAACTGAATCTTATCCTAAACCCAGGTTAGTTAAGCGTGAATAAGTTAGTAAGCGTGACAGAATACTAGCCCATTTTTCCGCTGATTTAACTTGTAAAGTTAACCAGGTGGTAGTTATTGCTAAGAATAAATAACCGTACGCATCCGGTAAGAGTTCTCTTTTTCAATCAATTAAATTTGCTTTTATTTTGTAAATTATGAAAACGTAAGCCTTCCCTTCTATCTTAAATTATCTCATCGGATTCTTAACTGCATTTATTCGGTTGGAAAGCAGTAAATACATATGAACAATTTAAGATTCTCCGAATAGAACGTAAGATTAGGTAAAATATCCGAAATTCCATAAAGAAGATATGGTTAAATTTAGCTCACATGTGATTTGCGTACTGACGACCTTGAGCGAACGAATCAGAATTATATAACCCATCATGCGCGACATTTAAAGTGGGTTAACCGGTTGTGTACGGAATATAGAAGAATTCGCCTAGCAAACTTCCGCATCTAGTGGCAATGCCTCTGAGTAATGTACCTCAGGTACATTCAAAGGGTGAAACAAAAAAGTTTGTAATATGACTAATGAAATACTGTGAAGTGTGAACCAAAAAAATATAAAGTTCCTTAATTTCGGAGGTCTGTGGTTGCTGTTTCGATGTTGGGTGGCTTCAGCTCGCGTCTGGTCGATTCTAGAGTTGTTCCAAGTGCTCTATCCACCAATATCGCTGTTCTTCAATGTCCGTGATTACTCCAACTTTTTTGTTTTGTTTGGTTATTCTGGTTTATGATGGTTTCCAGCGAGGTTCTTTGTTGTATCGTACAATTGTCTCCATGTTTCCTTCTCTTGCAGCCTTTACCTCGGTCACTGCTAGGATCTTC
Organism: Schistosoma turkestanicum; assembly: GCA_944470395.2. NCBI lineage: Eukaryota > Metazoa > Platyhelminthes > Trematoda > Strigeidida > Schistosomatidae > Schistosoma > Schistosoma turkestanicum. Next base: position 13,879,133 of record OX103979.1, on the reverse strand, counting down.
CACTCATTCGCGTTTGTCGGCTCTGATGCTCCTCTTCATTTGCTTGCTTCTGTGTATTCAGCTTGTGCGTTGGCTTTCTCTGCTCTTGTTCGGCTGATGTTGATTTCTGTCTTCTTGTTTCTCCTCTCTCAAGTTTTCTGAGGAGTACCAACAAAGATCTCATGACCCAGAAACTCCTGACATGTTGAAGCGATCGCCTCCTTGGTCCCTTTCCAATTGTTCTCCATGGTTGTTTCCTCTCCATTGAGTAGATCGTGCAAGGCCTGTAACCTATTGGTGAGGGCTATATTGAGTGCGTTGAGTTTTACGGTGTCCTGAGGAAAGGCCGTATTAAACATTTGTAATGTGCTTCTTGAGTTTCAGTTTCATTTTAGAGACCAGCAAGTGATGATTTGAGGCTAAGTCAGTTCCTCTCTTGGTTCTCATGTCCTGCATGATCCTTCTGAAGTTTTTATTGAGTGGATTTGGTCCTGAGTAGTGATTAGAGCGGGGAGGTGGGGGGAGGTGTGAAATTAGTGTGGTTTGTAGAGGAGCTTGG